>SKCR01015075.1:0-176054 GCA_019454045.1 Zanthoxylum bungeanum
TCCACAACCCACCCACTAACAAAATATAAAAACCCAAGGTCCTTGCTGGATGTGAACATCTCGAAAAATTATATTATATTTCGATTGTGGGACCCAACTACTATAAAAAAGATGACACATACACCCGAAACATGATATACCACCTCGAACATCTCACACTTGCTATAAGAACCCACCCACTGACAAAATATCGACCTTTAAAGCTTAGGCTTCTTGGGCCCATCCAAAACAACTTTGAATTTTTTTTAAATAGAAAAAGAAAAAAGGTTTCAGAGTCAATAAAGCGCAGGCGGGTACCTTTGATCTTTGAAATTGATATCATATTGTTGATTAAAAGGAGGAAGAAATTGTGTTGAAAATCAACAGGTATAGGAATGGGAGAAATTACAGAAGAGAATAAGTTTGTAGAGATCACAGTCAAAACAATTGGGCCTGCTCGTCCCTTTCGCCTCTCCGTCTCTTCTCCCATTAAGGTATCTATGTATTTTTTTTATTATTTTCTCTGTTACTGAGCTTGAGGAATTCAATTGCGATTTTATTATGATTAGGTGCGTGATTTGAGAAAATTGATTGCCAGCAGCAGCAGTAATCATTTACCAATTGAGAATTTGAGGCTTATTTTCCGTGGCAAAGTTTTGGATGACAATCAAGATGACGATGATCACGATGTCTTTATCCAGCTCTCTCATGGTGGTAATATCTCTTTCTATCTCTCACTCTCTCTTTAATTACCCCTTACTCTTCGGACGACATGTCATTTAAATTTGATTTGGAAGTTTGGTTGCTTAATGAGTAATGATTTTTTTTTAATTGTATTATTTCAGCTGAACAACAATGAAGAACTTGATATGATCTGAATTGTTTAACAATATTTTCTTGTTAAGATCACTGAAAATGGAAGAAAGTCAAGCAAAAGAATAATGAGTTAGAAATTTCAGTGAATTTGCCTCTAGTTTCATGATCTCTTCACTTTTTACATTCTCTAGTATTTTTGAGATCTAGAGTGAGGCTCTGTTTGGTATTGAGGTATCGTGTTGTTTGATAATATTTTGTACATGTGCCTTTTAGAGTTTCAAAAATAAAAATCTTATAAAATAGTAAGAGTAATAAAGTTTGTCAAATATAATGTCACCTTAGTTTCCAGGCCACAGTTTTGAGTGTTTACCGAACACAGTTCAGCCGTGACTTAAAAGCTGCAGCAGCTGCTTGGAAGCAATACTAAACAGAGCTTGAGTCACTTTGTTGCAACATTAACTTGCCCTTTAGCCCATACCAATTGATTTCTCATATCATTCTTCAAAATACCTTTCATTTTTGCCCTCTTCAGCTATTATATTAAATCTTAGTTGTTTCAAGAAGTATTTTAGTCCCAACTTTGTTCTTTTTCATTCCTAACCTCCCCATCCATCATTTTGTCCCTTACCCCGGTCCACTAAGGAAGCTTTTGATGGGAGCTTTACCTGTACATTGTCTATGTTAGAACATAGGCATTGAGTTATACAAAACAAATTTGACATACTGTCTGAAAATAAAACGTTGATAAATAGAGTTTCTGCCACTTCTAATTACTATTTTGATTTTGTAAAATCTGGCTGCCATAATTTCTTTTATATTTTGTGAGCTTAGTTTTGTACTTCTAGATGATTGGTTTACATGTTTGATGACGATCAATATCTTTATTGTTGGTACAAGGTAATATTTCCGTTCTGACCAACGTGAAACTTGGTTATCCAATTGACTGTAAATAAATACCTGTCAACTTAATTTGTTTTGCTTACTCCAAATTTTAATTTATAGAAATCAAAGGATAACAAAATAATTACCAATTTAAATTTTCATTTTTGGTCATTTTTCTTCTTAGTTGAAGCCCCAACTATATGTCATCTTATAGACATAAATTTAGTATAAGTATGATCAGTTCCTGTGTTGTTTGGTTTAGAATGTAGGAAATTCCTGATTTGGGTCAGTTGATATTTGTATGTTAATATGCTGGATGTCTTCACACCTTTTTTCTAGACTCTGTGATTGCTGCTGTCAAACCAAAGCCACCAGCTAAACATCTCCGGGATGATACTTATATCGACGATGATGATTTAGATCTGGTAATTGAATTACTAATGTTTGTAATGTTCAGATATCACTTCATCATCCAATCATTTCTCATTTGATTTTTTATGTACTTTTTCCCTTGATTTTTGAATATCCAGAAGTTTAAGCTTCCACAGTCAACAAGTCGGTGGAAGAAGAGGCTTTTCTTTTTTCTCCGTAACAAGTTGAAGCTTCCTGGTAATCATCAAGTTCAATTGCCATTATATTTTTAAACAGAAACTGCCGAATGCCTTGACTGCCTCTTTTTTTATGTTTCTTTGATAGATATACTTCTGATGGCAATTTTCTCACTCAGTCTAAAGACGTGGACTATTATCATTTTATGGTTTATCTTCGCACCTATTGCCTATAGATGGGATCTTGGACCTTTATACGTAAGTTTCATTCCTTTGATTCCAGTCGTTAATGAATGCATTTTTGATATTTATATATATACTAGTGTATGCCTGTGCCTACGGTGCGGTGTTACAGAGTTTACAAAGATCAGCAAGCAACTCCAAGAAAACCCGTTCCTTGAAACCACAAGTGTATTTCGAAGAGACCTCGCCGGCTAGTTGGACGCCACAAAGAAAGCCACCTCTTTGATAAGTCTTGTTCCTAAGAACACTTAAGAGAATATTACTCATCTCTTAAAGAAACGGCCTAAGCCAAATAATTTTATTCATTTCAATAATCCATCATTCTCTCCATTACAAAATGATGCCAATATAGCATTTAAATAGAAGAAAATAAAGTATCTTAATACAATTGAAATACTCAATTCTTATTCTAACCTAATAAAAACCCCAAGCCTATTTAAACTACCTAAAACTAAGCCCAATTTGAAGAATTTCGAAAAATGGCATGTAATTACAGTAAAATGAAGGCCATTGCACAAATTAGGCTTTTTACAAATGAATATTAACTAATTAATACAAAGCCTAATTAAATCATACCATATGCCACTCGAAATAAGCCCAACAAAGCCTTGAATTGTACCAATTTGAAGATGCTGAAGAATTCCAATATGGATCATATCATAAGTTCAATGGGAAAAACCCATTGGTGAATTCTTTTGTTCTCCTCTTTGCTTAGCCTTGGAAGAATAGACTAGTTTGAAATTACATTTTAAGAAAATAAGAAAGGTTACAATTAATCATATTTTCTCATTTGGTGTATAATAAAGCTTTTTATTTTAATTGAAAAAATAAGTTAAGCTTCCTATTTTTGGAAGTTATCATCTGGAAGGATGATCTTCTATAGTTATTTTCCTAAATTTCTTATTTTTTGTACTTTGAGGCAATAACAACCTATGTTTTTAATGTTCTCCCTTGAAAAGAATGGAAGAAATTCAACTTTATTTGATTTCTCCTACCTAAGCAGAAATCAGTTGTTGCAACGTCTTCTGATAGTAAATATTTGTGTTAATTCATCTTTATCTTGTTTCCTAGGGGAAAGTATAAAGAAAAATAAAAATAGTGCTTCTAATAGTAGTAGCTAATTCTATTTTTATCTCCCCTACTTCATGCGGGTGACATCTGGAGAAATAATTGGAGGAATAAGGAATAGCTACATTGACCTTGACTCATCTTCTGATTATTTTCTTTTTGAAAGGAAAAAATTAAAATATATTGCACTGCCCAGAGGTTATTTGAAAACAAGGTGAACCGAATCGATCTTGATTTTTGCAGTTTGCACTATAATTATCCATATTCCATACTCATAACTAACTTGTAATGATTTTGATACTTCAATTCCTTGTTATTCAGATACTTGGGACAGCATTCGCTATCATCTTCCTAAATCTTGGACAGCGTCAACCTGGAGACATGAGGTATAACCTTGTAAGTAAGCATAATGCTTGCTACTGATTTAATCAATTGTGCTTCAATTGAAATGGAACATGAGAATATTGTTAGGACGATATCTGTGGAAACATTACATCAACAAGTGATTTTAGTGAAGCATAAATGTAAGGAAGAAATGTGATTGTAATATATCATGCATTCCTTAAATCTCATTCATTATCTCTTCTTGTGTCATGTAGTTTCCCATTGTCTTTTGTCAATTTGTAATGTAACCCGCTGAACAAACAACTTAATCCACTCTGAATTTCTCTGGAGTGTCTTACCTTTTGTTTTTCATTTATGCAGTGCATATTCTATTTTCAATGATGATTTCAGAGAGCTTCCCGGGACCCTTAATGCTGATCGTCTGGATAGAGACATTCGAGCAGGTCAAATTTGAGCTTGTGGAACACCGATTATGATCATTGAATGTCTTAAATTTCATGATTAAAGAAGAAGAACTGCACACATCCCCAGTTTAAGCCAAGAAGTTAGTTTTGTGTAAATAATGAATTGGAGCTGTTTGTATAAGATGAACAAAATATTTCTTTCCAAATTCCAATGACCCAGAATTAGAGAGGAAATGGGAACTTGAACCTGAGCTTTGAAATTGCTAATCACACGTTTGCATTTTGCAATTTGCAATTTGCAGCAGTGATTTTTACTCTGTGGTAGCCAGTAATCTTTTCGTGTGAAATTGCATTTGCATAAACCCAAGTGCCAAAACATTGATTGGTTATGTAAATGTCAAGGCAACGTTCTCTTCCCTTTGACTCATATTCCTCAATGAAGCAAATTATTATTTGCTTATTCATCATCTTTTCGAAATTTCGGCTCTGTTTTGGGTCTGACGTTGTGAAAAAAATATATGGTAAATGAACGGTGATATGTAAAATTGTTTTAGCTAAATGCTAAATACCGTTGAAATAGTTATTTTATTAAGTGTTCATTAAATATAAGGTAATCTGGTGTCAAGGTTGTAATTGTGAAAAATCTCTAAATAATAAATAAAATAAAATAAAATAGCTAAAATATATATATATATATATAAATTGTAGAAAAATCCAAGCTATTGTTGAATCCTAATTCAACAAATGGCAGCAACACAGCATGATAACAGACACATCTCTTGTTTGACAAAATCACATAATTTTAAATCTTATATTCAAATACCAAGAGAAAATAGAGCCAAAAAGACATGAAAATCATTTTCTATTTGTTTCTAGCTAGGGTCTGGCCAATGAGGTCGCATTACCTTTTTTCAAAGAGAAATTTTACAACTAGTTAGAGACAAAAATATAATTCTAAGCTAATTAATCATGATTTATAATATAGACTTGAAAGTGATTAGGCCACTAACCATTACGTGATTAAGGGCATGATTACGCTTTTCGTTTTTACTAACAAGTTTTTTTTTTTTTTTTTTTCTGTAAAAAGTGGAGTAAAGTTCAAATTTATTTTTTTATTCACTTCAGCTCCCATAATTTGAATCTTTATGAGAAGTTAAAAAGAATTACTTGAAAATCACCCGATTACCTACTGTGGAGGCATTTTATTTGTTAATTTATTGTATGTTACGAAATATTTGAGAAGATTAACGAAAACTCAATACTAGAATAATTATATCAAATATTAGTTTAGGATATTATATTCTTAACTTTTAGGCAAATTATGATTAATTATTTTGAAATTTTCAGTTTATTATGGTCCATGAAGTCATCATTTGTAAATGTCAAAATGCTTTTCTTTTCTTTGTTTCATATTTTGTATATTTGCTGTCTAAATTATTGAAGTCAATCTACATCCAGGATTCTTCTTACAGGTTGTTCTTTCAAATTTCCATAAACAAGTTGGACCAAAATTGACTAACAATTTTAAATACCATTTTTGGACTTGAAATCTATCACTGAATATTTAACCTTTTTCATATGCTAATGTTACATTTTCTTAAGGGGGTTTTCTTTTTCTCCCCTTTTTTTTCCTTGGGGTATCCCCAAAGACCTTAATTGAGCACCAAATATGAATCTCTCATGGGATTTGGTGCCTAGTATTATTGTTGGTTTATTTATATGTTTTTTTTCAATAGTGCATTGGATTTTAGGGTTTAAAAAGTAAACTATTTTAAGAAATATTTTTTAGAGTAAAATTTAAAATAATGGATTAGAGATAAGTGTCTAAAATTAAGCAAAATTCACATAAATTATTGTTTTATCATTTGCTGTTGCTCTTAATAGCCGAAGCATTCAATAACCATTAAACACTTCATATCAGTTAGGGGTGTGTATCGGTCGGTTAATCCTTGATTTTTTAACCGAACCGAAATTATTTGATTAAGTAAATGTTTAACTGATTTAACCATATGATGACACATAACCATTAACCAACTTAACCATTATTTTTTGATCGGTTTTGATTAATTTGGTTATTAACCAGTTCAGAATCTTCACAATAACAATTCACATTAACACATTAATACAAATTTTAAATTCATCAAAAGATAAATATATATATGTGTTTAACAACATAAGAAAAATTTAAATTCATCAAAAAACAGTCTACAACTACACTCAGTAGAAGCAGAAGGTAAAATTTTAATTTCGTTTTAATTAGAAATATATAAAAGATAAATTATGATTTGTAATCGGTTAATTGGTCGGTTCGATTATACAAATATCATAACCTTAACCGAATCAAAATTGATCGGAACGGTTCGGTTAATCGATTAAAACTGATTAATGCACACTCCTAATATGAGTATTTGGAAATAAGGCCACAGACCTATGGCCTCCAAGTCTTTTTTTATTATTATAGTCCATAAATAACTTATTAGTTATAGACCATTAGTTTTTTTTTTTTTTTTAAAAATATATAATATAATATTATGATCAGAAATCTCAAAATGTAAAAATTATCTTTAACCCCCAAAAATCCCGAGAATTATAAGGCTGGTCTTGTTTGGAAACACCAAAGGCAATACTTTGATAATAGAAAACCAAGCATCTTATTACATATTTACTCACACTTATCTCAACTCTCTCACTGTAGTTATATTGAGCTATAGTAATTCATTATAGTTACGGTGAGAGAGTTGAGATAAATATGAGTAAGAATGTGAGTAAATTTATCATTTTTGATATATTATAGGTTCTTACAACAACACATACCCATTGTAGTATATTGAAAACAGTGTCAAGTAACTCACCAAGTACTCGAAACAGTCATCCATTAATTCAGTTCTTTAAGTTGTCAAATCCCATCAGAACACATTAATCATTATGTGAAACCAACGTCTAAGGAACTCTCTGCCTCTGGTCTAATTCCCGACCTCACATTTGGTGGGTAAGTAAATTAGTAAACTATATCAATGTCATCAACTTTATAACATAGATAATTTATGAAATTATCCAAAAATAAAGCATCATAATTGTCTATGATGTTGTTATAATATTATAAGTATTTTACAGTTTGCTTGATTCCATTATTTTCGAGGACAAATGTTATATTACGGGCAATGAAATTCGGTTCATGGTAAAATTTTAATTTTTTTATAGTTAATTTAAAAATTACATCTACAAAATATCTCGTGAAATATTATAAATTCTCATACTCATTTATAATTCTCGATTTTGATAAGAAGAAATCTCAAAAACCTGATCCCATTAGAATTTTTACCATCCCTATATATCTAGCCACCTCGCGTCAAACACGGTTTCGTTGAAAGTTGAAACCGCTCCCGACAAAGGAAAAAAATGATAACTCGGAAGGATTAAAAAGTCAAATCAATGCTAAATTGTTTGCCTTCACGACATTGTGAGAGAGATAAATTAAGAATAAATTGGAGAAGCGATAGAAAATGACTTCCAAAACAAAATTAGAAGAATTGGTTGTATTTTTGTAAATATTACCGTAGCAGTTTTTAGAGTTTTATAATAAAGTAATTGAACAAAAATTATTTTTAATAATAATAAAAATATTATTATTATTATTATCTGTACGAACAACAAATAAAAATAAGAGAGAGAAAGTGGGAGTTCACACGTATCTTGTGACCTTATACGCTCTTTGTCGTTTTGGTTCAAAAATAAATTAAAAATTTCTGAAAACCAACAAACTCTTTGACTTGCAGGCTGAGATTTTCCCGCCTTCACATGCAAAATTCCCCCCCTCTCTCTCTCTTCCCCTTTTCCATTTTAAAATTAAATATTTTTAAAATAATTGATTTCATACACTATTTTTTACTTTAATAATTAAAAGTGCGTTTTTTTGACTTAGTGGGAAAAGCTCCCTCCCCTCTCAATGCTACTTCCCATAATAAATAATACAGACTTAAAATTATTTATTAATTAATATTTTCAAAATTAAATGTTAACGTAATTTTAATTTTTACACTTACACATAGGGATTACGACAAACGAAGTTCGTGCGCCCTTTGACTTATCAGATGCAGTCCTTGCAATGCCCACAGGTTGAATCCTGACCGTCCAATGTCTCATCTTGTGATTCTTGTCAGTATGACGTGGCAAAGTGATAGATCCCCAACCTGGATCCGTCGAGGAGATGTTTGATTTTCGCCTCTCTTTGTTGTATTCATGGCCCACTTATTCAGTTCTTAAAATGACAAAATTGACCCTGTTCCCTTCTTTATATCCTTTTAGATCCCAAAATGAAAAATATTGAACCTTATCAATTTTATGTCCATGGATTAGGTTAGATTTTTTTTTTTAATCTTTGGGATCATGCCGTCAAATTATCTTTTTTGGGTTTAAATGAAACAGATAAATTCTTTCATTGTCTCATGTTCTTATAAGAAAGTAGAAACACACTCATTGAATTCGAATACAGTACCTTAAATTAAGATCATGAGTCATATATCACCAAGTTACGCCCTTTGGAGACGGCTTAGATTATATAAGAAAAATTAACCAGAAAACAAATAACTTGTTTCTTATAACTAAGAAAATTTTAAATTGTATTTTTTTTTTAATAAATTATTATTTTATGATGATTGATTACTTTCAATAAATCACACTTATTGATAGTTACTACTTTAGAATATATATCAACAAAGTCCAGAACTACTTAAATGAATTTCATCAAATTCAAGATGACAAATATCAATCTTTTGTGAACTTTATATTATAATTTATTTTTACAGATTTTTTTTCTTATATATAATTAAACTTTAGTTCATATTTAGACAATTAAACGTTTCAAAGAATGTCTTTTAAGTCAACTTCAGTATTAAATTATACTACTCTTCTTATACCATATAAAACAAAGATATCTTAAATGATAAATCTATTTATTTATTATAATAAACGTTTTTTTAAAAAATAATTAAACTTTATTTACTTAAATAGACAGACATTTTAATGCATGTCTTTTAAGTGGTTGTCTCATTAAAAGAAATTTTGATATTTGATTAAATAAATATTTTATCCATTTTTTCTTCTTACACAATCAAACGTAACTTATTTTAACAAACATTTCATGCATGTTTTTGAAGTGGCCTCCGTGGTTTTGTGGTGACGGGTCCAGAATCTCACATTGAGGTTCTGGGTTCGAATTCAGGGGGTGCAACTTCTTGTAAGAGTCTGGGGCAGCCGGGGGTTTTACCTGCGCCGCGGCCCAGAATGGGTGGTTTGGTGGCGGGGTTTCCAACGATTTCAAAAAAAAAAAAAAAAAAAAGTTTTTGAAGTGGGTGGTCCATTGAAAAGACTTCCAGCCTTCTTTTGTAGCACTTGTATACCAAATAAGATTGATATATTTGTACAACAATAATAAGAATTTGTTAATTTACTCTAAATAATCATCATTTAAGTACTCAAATGGAGAAATGTATCAATGCATATTTTTCCAAGTGTTTGATAATTGAAAATAATTTCGGTCTTCTGTAGAATTTGAATTTCGCATTCAGCATATAATCGAGAATTTGTATGATAGAGACTCCAATGATCCTGCAAAACAGAGGAAAAAGAAGTGTATAGTAGTTATACACCGGTGTGGTGGACACTGTAAGCACTATGACGCTCAAGTCGGTGATGGTGATGAGCAAAAGGGATAAGAAACAAGGCAACTCGAGTGTGAGGGCTTAAGTTTGAATGACGAATGTTGAGTGCTGAATCGTGAGTCATTAGTCATTGGTGAGTGCCTAAATCCCTTGGACCCCCTCTCATTTTTATAAACTGTGAAGTCGGCTTAAGATTTTTTGGATTAATTGAATTTCAATACTTTTAGGAGAGAGTAGTGAAGTTGAGATCGAATTATGAGTACCTAGATGTCATGGGATTAAGTTTAATCAGATTTGTATTTGGATTTATCCAAGTACTTATTTTCCTTGTTGGAAAAAGATTAGCGCTAGCAATATCTATTGAGACACTACATAACGTGATATGTCGTTTTTAAAGGCCTTTCAAGTCGCATGGGCCTCTCACTCTTGTGGACATACGGGCTTGTGGGCCCTACATATGAGTCATGTGCAGACTCGTCTTTTAGTGACTAAATTCGTGTGGTTTGGGCCTTGGTGGCAGCCCATAACGCCATTTTTAGGCCAAATGAAAGTTATGAGTCATGTTTTGGTGTAAGTCTGATACGAAGCTTGAGACATAATGATATTTAAGCCTCTGACCCAAATTTGACTCGTACACGTCCTTCTATTGGACAAATTTCATACCCAATTTTCTTCTTACATAATCAAATTTTAAACAGTTATGTGGACAAACTTTTCAATGCATGTTTTCTAGGTGGCTGATCCATTGAAAGAATTTTGAGTATTCACTTTTAGCAATCGTATATCATATAAGATTGATATATTTGTAGTATAATAAGAAGAGTTTCTATTAATTTACTATAAACAATCAATCTTTAAGTGCATAAATGAATAAATGTATGAATGCGCATGTTTTCTAAGTGTTTTAAGTAAAATGAAATGAATTTCAGTCTTGTATTAGAAAAATTTCATACCCACTTTTCTTTTTACATAATCAACCTTAAGCAGTTATCAATGCATATTAATTTTCAATGCATATTAATTTTAAAGTGTCAATGCATATTAATTTTCAGGTGGCTAGCTAGTCCCATTGAAAGGACTTTCATATATCCTTCATTTGTAGCACTCGCTCGTATACCATATATATTTTTATATAATAATTAATGAGAAGAGTTTATTAATTTACTATAAATAATGATAAATCTTTTAAGTACATATATAAAAGAACAAATGTATCAATGCAAATCTCTGGACAAAGTTTATACCCATTTTTATTATTCTTCTTACATAATCAAATTTTAATCAATCATCTGAACAAACGTTTCAATACATGTGTTTGGTCCATTGAAAGGACCCGACAAATGTTTCAATGCATGTTGATGATCATCCATTCAAAACATTTACACTAGTTTTATACGATATATTAGCTCCACATCTTTATATATATACTTATTTCTAATTATTTTTAATAATTATTGCATTCAATTATTTTTTTAAAAATAAATAAATCAAACTTTAAGCTCTTATCTCGAAAAAAAAGTTTCACTGCATGATCTCCAATTGGCTTACACATTGACATGACTTTTGACTTTCATTTGTGGTATTATAATAAGATTGATATCTTTATATACTCAAGAGAAAAACAAGTTATTTTTATTTACTCTAATAGTTATTTATATATAAAATAAAATAAAATTAAAGAATCAAAATTTAAGTACTTAATTTTGGAAATCTCACCGTTAAATCACTCCGCGGGGAGCGTAATACATGGTGTCATGCTGTTGAGTCAAATTTTAAATATTTAATGGACAAACGGATGAGTTGTTGAAAGGAAATTAGGCCTTCAATTGGATAAATTTTATAGAATCAAAATTAGGGGTGGCAAAACGAATAATGAATCGAATTTATATCGAATCCTAAATGAATCGAATCAAAATGTGATGGATTCGTATTCGATTCCTTTATTAAACGAATCATAATATCAGGATTCGTATTCGATTCGTTTATTAAACGAATCGAATATGAATATTCGTTTATTCGTTTAGTCAATGATATTATTTAATAAAATAATTTACCACACTTGTTTTACATTAATTATTCATAAACATATACATATGAAATATGTAATTAATATATTTACTAAAAATATCTCACTAAATATCGAAAATATTATTTTTTCTATGATAATTAGCTATAATTTTTCGAATCTTAATTGAAAATTAACAAGAACTAGTAAATAAAAATAATAAAATGAATTCTAAACGAATAAACGAATCAATTAGCTTAAATTCGTATTCGATTCGTTTAATAAATGAATCGAATCGAATTGACCAATTTATTAAACGAATCCATTTTTTCAAACCAGTATCCGCTTTAAAGCGAATCGAATCGAACGAATAAACGAATCCTGACCCAAATTGCCACCTCTAATCAAAATTTAAGCACTTATATTGACAAACCTATTTTTCATATTAAAAGGATGTTTAGTCTTTATTTCTTTTTGTGCATTTAGGAATTATAATTTAATGTTTTTATTTTTTTAAAATTATAATATTTAAATATATATATAAAAAATTATCCTCCTTTTGTTATTGTTTTGTTCAATTATCAATTTTCTTTATAATTGTGTGCAACTTGGTTGTCATAAAGGATAAAAATCTATAAATATAATATTAATGGTAAATTGACTCCTATAAGTTTTGTACACACACCTAATACAAAACCAATTTATATATAATATTATGTTTAAACTAATGTTTCACTTTCAGAAAGCTTAAGCATATACGATCCACACAAAACAAAAAATTAGTGAGGAAACCTAAGGGTATAATTGTCAAAGCAACATTAAACAGAAAACAAGTGAAGGCTTGAACCAATTTGGGACAAGGCTAATCTTGATTCCAAACAAGGAGTTTTCATTGACCAAACAAGGAAAAGGATAAAAGCATACCTCAAAAAACAACCCTTTATTCAACCTCTGTTTCCCACTTTGACCCTACCTTTTTCTCCCTTTTGTCATTCGAACAACTCCAAATCCAAATTGGCAAAACAGGGTCCTAGTGGACCCCACAAACACTGAGCTGGTGTCTGACGTGGCAGCAATAAAAACTCCTCGGCAGCTGCTGTACGCCAGATGTAACCGTCAACCATGAGCCAACAAGGCAACAACCGCACACAATTGACAACAAAATAAAACATTAAAAATATATATAAACAAAACGAAAACACACCCACTCTCTCTCTGTCTTATAAAAAAGTCTACTCAGCTTAAATATAAAATTAACTCTCTCTTCACTCTCTCTGGTTATTTTATTTTATTTGATTTATTTTCTTTTTCAAATTTGCTAGAAACTTAAGTTAAATTTTCTCAGCTACCAAAGCACAAAAGGAAAGAGAGTAAAAAAAAAAAAAAAAAAAAGAAGCTCAAACCAAAGCTGTGAATCAAATGTGATGGGAAGTGGACTCTCTTCCCTCTTCCCTTGCTTCAATCCGGTTAACCGTACGAACCGGACCCGACCGGATCAAACCCAGCAGCAACAACCGGACCTCATATTCGCCTCATCTGACCCGTCGGATGAAACCCTGGGCCACTCTTTCTGCTACGTTCGATCATCCAACCGCTTTCTCTCTCCAACTCCGTCCGATCGCTTTGTTTCTCCTTCTCACTCTCAACGGTTTTCTCCGACCCGGTCCGGACCGGGACCCCGCTGTCCGCAGCCGGAAACCGGGTTCAGGGCCATTTCAGGAGCTTCCGTGAGTGCAAATACGGCCACTCCTAGGACTGTCGTTCAGCTTGACAATATCTACGACGATGCCACTGAGCCTACGTCTACTGGTGGTTACGGCGTCAAGAGCAGTATCGTGAATGTGAGTGGCTTCGAGAGCACGTCGTCGTTTAGCGCTATACCTCTCCAACCGGTGCCTCGTGGCGGGGCTTACGACGCGTCGGAGCGGGGTCCTTTCTTCCTCTCAGGACCGCTGGAGCGAGGCGCATTGTCGGGCCCACTCGATCCGAACACTGCCTCCGAACCAGGCGGCAGCCGCGTCCATTTCTCAGCTCCGCTCGGTGGCGTTTACTTAAAAAGGAAGAAGAGGAGGGGCATTTTGGGGATATCAGGTATTCGAAAAGCCTTCAACGATAAGAAACGGCCATGGGTGGTTCCGGTGCTGAATTTCGTCACTCGGAAAGACAACAACAATAACAACAAGAACAACGGCATGGCAGAGGACGATGCTGACATGGCAAAAGACGATAGGGAAAATGTCAACGTGCAGTGGGCGCTGGGTAAGGCCGGTGAGGATCGCGTGCACGTGGTGGTGTCGGAGGAACAGGGGTGGTTGTTCGTTGGAATTTATGATGGTTTCAATGGCCCTGATGCGCCCGAATTTTTGATGGGTAATCTTTATAGAGCTGTTTATAATGAGTTACAAGGTTTATTTTGGGATGTTGAGGAGCCTGATGAAACAATTAAGAATGTTATAGTTAATGATAACGATAATACTCAGGAAATTGAAATTAAAAATGACCCATCAGTCTCATTTAGTGAAAATGAATCAAAAGACAAAGAGAGAGCTAAAAGGGTGACTTTTGAATCCGAGGGCACGGAGACTAGGAGAAAGAGGTTATGGGAGTTTTTGGCAGAGGATGATCCAGAAGATGGCCTTGATCTCACTGGGCCGGATAGGTTTGCATTTTCTGTCGATGATGCCATCAGTGTCAACAAAGCTGGGTCAGCTGTGAGTAGGAGATGGCTGTTGTTGTCAAAGTTAAAACAAGGGTTGTTAACCAAACACAAGGAGACTAGTCAGGGGAGGAAGTCTTTGTTTCCATGGAAATTTGGATTGGAGGAGAAAGAGAAGGTTGAGGTAGAGGAGAGCAGAGTTGAAGAGAGGGTTGTACAGAGTGGGAAGAAGCAAAAAGTTGGTCCTGTTGACCATGAATTAGTTTTGAGGGCATTGTCACGAGCTCTAGAGTTGACTGAGCTTGCGTACTTGGATATGACTGACAAGGTGCTTGATACGAATCCAGAGTTGGCGTTGATGGGTTCATGCTTGTTGGTTGTGTTGATGAGGGATGAGGATGTGTATGTTATGAATGTGGGTGATAGTAGGGCAATTGTGGCACAGAATCAGCCGGAGGTAGTTGGAGCTAGTGTGTGGATGAAAGGACAGGTGGACACTGCATCAAGTATGGAGGGTATAGTCGAGGAGTCATCAATGGCATTGGGTGAAATGGGAGGTAAGGTGGCAGCAGATGAAGCTCCTGCTCAGGCAATGAAATTGACTGCAGTGCAGCTTTCGACTGATCACAGCACTAGCATTGAAGAAGTAAGTTTTGAGTACAGTAATACTCATTCATTGCTTTATTATGCATTTCATATATTAAAATCCTTATTCTGATTGTTAGGCTATAATCAGTTTGGGTGGTTAGATTAGGTTATTCTCAACAGTCAACATGCTGGTTGCGCAGTATATTGGTAGGAGTTGTGTTGCTCGAGTAATTTGCTCCTTTCGGAACCGCTTTAGATGCTTTATGTGTCTTACCTTGTGGTTTGCGTTCATACAAACTCTTGTTTTCCTTGAAAAAGTTGGTGTTCAAAATTGTTAGGGAATACAGATTTCAACAATTTTGTACACCTATTCCTTGGCGGTTAAGTTGCTCTTCTTCTTCTTCGTCTTTTTTTTCCCCTTTTTCTTTTTCATTTTTCAATAGCTTCAAGATATAAATACAAAATTAGCATGCAAAAGATTTTTCTAAGAAGTAAGAACCTCCTGCCATGAAAAACTTGCACGCCGTCATCACATTGTTTCGTCGAGTCTGTGAAAAGTTGGACCACTTCATAACCTGTTAGGTATTGGTTTATTTGGAACATTTTCCTTAGATATCTACTAGTTTCTTGAACTGGGCAAGCAGCAGCCAGGAGATGTTGTCATGTTGATTTCTCTCATGTTTGGAGTTCAGTGCTGCAGGCTATGTTAGATTTTTAGAAGTTTTAAAGTGCACGACTATTTATGTATTTGACCTGTATTTGCTGTTTTTCAGCACTTTTCTACACCAATCTACAACATTGATGGAATTTTCAGTGCAACTTAAATTATTAAATGCTTTTTGTTTGTTGAACTTGTAGAGTGGGTTTTTATCATTACTCTTTTAATAGATCAAAATACAATGACTTCATAATTGTATAATTAGCATTTAATGAGGATATTTACATCTAATGACTGGATTGATTCCTGTGGCAATGCCAAAGATATGTTGCACTTCTCTCCGATTATGCATGCAATTGGGGTGAAATTAGAATAACGGCTGCACCCAGACCTGCGACCGATAGTTATGGCCATGCTCAGCTGTGTCTATTTAATGTAATGCTATAGATTGATGTAAGATGACATTCCAGTCTGTAAGTTCAAGGGTTAAAGTATAGCCTATCACATTTCAATCATATTTTGACGAAAGTACTTGATGAAATGATTATGTTAAGCTTATGACGACATATATGTTTGTGATTAGGTGAGGTTCAGCACTTCGGAAAAAAGGGAGGCAAGAAAAATAGTAGTTGACATGGCATTGTTTTCATTATTGAGTCAGCATGTACTTATTGCAGATCTCTGGATAGTTATGCTCTCCTTTTGTTGGCAACTGAAGTTCATTTGATACATTTGATTTCTCATGAAATTTTTTGACTTAACGAATTGATGGCTTAAGATTTAGACACAAATATAGTGTTTGACAACTGTATGTGTATTGCAGATCTCAGGATAGTTATGCTCTCCTTCTGGTGGCAACTGAAGTTTGGTTGATATATTTGGTTTTCCCATGTAGTTTTTTGACTTAACGAATTGATGCATTTCAAATCTAGACACAAATATAGTGTTTGACAACTGTATGTGTATTGCAGAATGCAGATCTCAAGATAATTATGCTCCTTCTGGTGGCAAATGAAGTTCATTTGTTATATTTGGTTTTTCCATGAATTTTTTGGACTTAACGAATTGATGCCTTCAGATCTAAACACAAATATAATGTTTGACAACTGTATGTGTAGTTGCACCTGTATGTATATATGTTCTTCCTAGTGAATGCCAAAGTCATTTCTGTTTGGTGCTGTTTTTATCTTTTTCCCTTTTCTCCCGCTTAATTATGATGATTGGTACCTTTTCACTGTATGGTGATGTTATTGATGGGTAGTGGTGCACATTTGCTAAGATTTCTTTGCTCAAATTGTGCAGGAAATCATAAGAATCAAGAATGAACACCCAGATGATAGCCAATGCATTGTCAATGATAGAGTGAAAGGCCGACTTAAGGTTACGAGAGCATTTGGAGCAGGATTTCTGAAAAAGGTTTGTTGAATATGCTTTGTTGTAACTTTTTGCCTCAAGGATTTCTGATAAACGGTAATTCTGGTTAATGAAAAGTATAACCAACTGGTGGTGTGCGTATAATGATGACATAAGATTTTTTAATCATTTGTTTGTTATCTTTGTGCTCTTAAAGATAAATGTCAGCCACTGCTGCATAGATCAGACAAATGATAAATCTTATCATTTAAGGAACAGGGGGAAATGCCCTTTGTTTTTCTTATGAAGAGGAACCAAAATATAATAACGTAGATTAAGAACTATTTAAAAGTACAAATGTGAAGTTCTACGTGCTTTTTCTGACCCAAATTTTCAAGACATATTTAAGTGTTTCCTTTATTTATTGATAGTGTCATTGATCTTTGGTAAGCTTGTTCACTTCTCAGTTTCTATATTAGTGGTTCTTTAACTGCTTCAAGTTGTACAAGGTCAGCTTTTGCAGTGCTCATATTGTTTTTGTATCCAGTGTATCATGTGAATCTACTCAATTGCATTACAATTTGTTTTTGTGTTTGAGAGGGTCATGTGTGAATATTTGGTCTGTGACAAGCCCACCATAAGCCTCATATGATAAGTGCATACTTGCTCTTCAACAAGGCCACAATAAGCTTCATGCCTGTGTTTTTTTCACATGAGCTTTTAGATATATCATTCTTTCTATATGTAATATTTTACTATGTGTTTTAAACTTTACTAATAATATGATGGCATCTTGGTGCAGCCCAAGTTGAATGATGCATTGTTGGAAATGTTTCGAAATGAGTACATTGGTACTGCTCCATACATATCCTGCACGCCTTCTCTCCGTCATCATAGACTCTGCCCAAGAGATCAATTTTTGGTCCTCTCATCCGATGGCTTATATCAGTATCTGACCAATCAAGAAGTAGTTTCTCATGTTGAGAGCTTCATGGAGAAATTTCCAGAGGGCGACCCTGCACAGCACCTGATAGAGGAGCTGCTTGTCCATGCAGCCAAGAAAGCTGGTAAAATATTTTCTTACCTTAATAAGCAAATTCTCCTCCACCCATGCAATAATAGAGCAATTATTCTGAGATTAATTCATAAAAGGTACTGCACAAATTAGATATTACGTGCTCAGTAAAATATTAGCGCTTTTCCGCGTAAATAATGTGCTCTTTGTTAAATTTTCTTCTAGATGCATGTGTACTTCACGAGCTATGCTCATAGTATTTCAAGATGATGACACCAGCAAGATCAGTAGCCAGTACACTGCATTTTTTTTTCATGTTCACCAGAATTACTCTTGAGATTTTTCACTTGATTATCATTTTTCATGGTTTGCTTATTATGGTTCTGAATTTGTTGTCTGCAGGGATGGATTTTCATGAATTACTCGACATCCCTCAAGGAGATCGCAGAAAGTATCATGACGATGTCACTGTCATGGTGATATCTCTTGAAGGAAGAATTTGGAAGTCATCAGGAAAGTACCTTTAGCAAGTGAACAAGAGTTGCAACTCTCAAGGTCGAGTTTCTGCAAATTGTTTAGATATTTTGAAGCTGATCCATTTTTGGTGGGTTTGATAAGCGTCGTACAGTGAATAGGGGGGGGAGGAATTCTAAAGACAACGGCTGAACTAGTGTTAGATAGTCATCAAAAAGTTGAGTAGAGGCCTGAAAATTCAATTCAGGATTAAAGAAATGGAAGGGGTGGTTAGGAAATGCTCATTAGGGATAAATAGGATATAAAACAGTTTCTGTTCTTTTGTTTTATTTAATCTTTTTGGGTTCCTTAGAATTTGCATGGCTAGATTAGAGGCCCTTAACATGTCCCCAAAAAAAAAAAAAAAAAAAAAAAAACAGCAGTTGTGCAGTTTGATTGGGGGTACAGAGTTATACTTACTGAACTTGAGCATTTCCTTACTCAAAATGGTGAGAATCTTGTAATTTTGAAGGTGGATTTGCCACCTATGCGGTTTACAAAGTGCAAATTTCATTCTCTGCTCTTCTTACAACTCATTATTAAGAAAAATTGATCTCAGCATTGTAAAAAAGAAACATTCAAATGACTGCGGCTGCCAAAACTATTTAAGGAACAATAAGATAGGAACATTCTATTCCCTTAAAAAGTAATATCACAAATTGAAATTACAGGTATCCAACATTTAGGATGTCAATGGTGAGGGTCTTGATTGCACCCATGAAACTAAATCTTCTCTGGTTGCCACAAAACAACCGGCTTTATCTTCACTTTGCCTAAATGGTGCATCAAGTTTGTTTATATGTGAAGCAAAGGCTGCTGCCAAACCTTGTGAAAATTTGTGAGTTCCAGCACCAGTGTGAGCCAAAAATATCTGTGGCAATACTTCTTCATGCTGAACAATTTTGGCCAAAGTCCCCATCCACTCTTCGAGTGCCGTGTGAGCTGCACCAACAGACAATGACCTGACGTCAAGACTCCATTCATCCACTGTTTTGTTATGTAAACCAGGGTACAATCCGTATAGGGTTCCCAAATAGAGCAGCTCATGTGCTCTCTGACTCTCAGAGAGATTTCTATTTCGACAAATATCAATCAAGCAATTACAGAATGGTCTTCTGGCATCAACTGCAGTGTCCCTGATGACATTCCTAAATTCCTCTTTAAGGTTCTCAAAGCCAGTTCTATCATCTTCGATCAATTTCATAAAGGCGGCCAACTTTGGATTAGCTTGCTGCAAACATCTGATGACCTTATCAACATCTTCACTCGTCTCGCAAAGAGACACAACAGACAGTAAACACCCACTAAGTCTGTCATCTGGCTTAACTCCTCTATTAACTGAAACACCAAACACTCTAACCAAATCATCAATCCTCCCAGCCTTTCCCAAGCACCGGATTAAACAAGTACAACCCATGACATTGATTGCAACCCCCAGTTCAGACATTTCTTTGAACAATTCAATTGCCTTATCAACATTCCCTCCACTCCCATGTATATTCAACATTGCAGTATAGCTATAACTATCCGGCTTACATTGCTCAGATTGCTTCATGTCCTCAAAAAGCCTCTCTGCCTCCTCCACCAATCCGATATCCGCACACATATTCAACAATGTATTGTACAAAATGAAATCCATAGGCCACTTATTTGCCCTCATTCGCTCCCACAATTCTAAAGCATCTTTAGCCCACCTGGCTTTGCCATAAATCTTGATAAGGGCAGTTAATGTCTTCTCATCAGGAGTTAAACCCGATTCCACCATTTCATCAAATAAACTCCTAGCCAAGCCAGGCTTCCCTGCCTTGCCCATTGCCTCCAACAGAGTATTGTACACAACCAAATTAGGCTGCACACCTAAGGATTTCATCTCTTGCAGAACATACCTAATTCCGTCGTAATCCCCTGATTCACCAAACATCTTCCCCAACACAGAAAATGTGATGGAGTCAGGTTTCCAGCCACTAGCCACCCCTCTCTCATACAAACTCAACACTTCCTCAACTTTACCAGATTTAGCATAAACATCTAAAATAGCAGAATATGTAACTTCATCAGGCATTAAACCAGTTTTATACATTCTCTCAAACCATTCTATAGCCTTATCAAAAAGATTGCATCTCTTAGCACAAGTGATAATAGTAGAATAAGTAATGTTATCAAGCTCAATTTCATTGCTTACCATTTCATTAGCTAGTTTCTCAATGAGATGAAACTGTCTCCCAAACCTCAAAGACTTCATAGTAACATTAAAGAATATAGTTTCCATGGGAAACAAATTCTGGGACTTGATCCAATTGAAGAAAAAATAAGACTTTTGCCAAAACTTCAAGCTGTTGAGTATCAAGAGCGCACTTTCTCTAGTGGGCTGACGTGGGATTTCAGATATAGCAACCAAGAAAGCTTCTTCAGTGTTGTCACAGTCATTGAGCTTTCGTGCGAAGAGTTTAAGGTCTTTAACCTCAGGATTGTACGAGTAAATTGAGCGCTTTTGTCTTTGAAGTGAAAGCACAGACCTTTTAGGCTTGGTGGGGTTGACCCACGTCGACTTTGGCTTTGATAAGAAAGGGGTTTCGTCATTCTTTGTAGGGGAGAGGGTTGTTGAAGAAAGAGGCTTCAGTTGGTCAGATAAAGATAGGGTTTTGGTTTTGGTTTTGGGGTTTGGAGATTCTGCTGCTACATTTTGAGTAGACTTTGAAGTGCAAGATATATTAAATTTGATGGGGTAGTTTCTTCTAATAGGTTTGTTGAAGAAAATGGGTAGCTTTGTATCTGACTTTGTTATGAGTAGATGTACATCTAGAGCTGTGGAGAGAGAGGCAGCCATTGGAGTGAGAACTGAGAAAGAGTGAACGAGAATTAAAAAATATCTGTCTTGGGAGGTTTAAGCGAGTAGCAAGCAGAATATTTTTTTATATTTTGGTGACCTTATCATTATCTTGTGAAATTGCGTGGAAAATCAAATAATATTTTTGGATTTTAAGGGGCAAAAAAAAATTGGGTTATAGATCCACCTTGGTGGGTAGCCTTAACCGGGTGTGTAGGTAACAAGAAATGTCCGAAGACAGTTCCCGTCCCTGTCAGGGGAGATGCCAACCATCTCTCCTTTCTACGAACACACCGTTCTGCTTTACTACTGGTAGTTATAATGGAATAAGAAGTTTCTATTGCCCACGATGTGGGATATTTAACCCACTCACAGTGGTTTTGAGTTTTGATATGCACAAACAAATTGTTCTGATTGCTGAATCCTACATCCCATGTATGCACATACATATGCCATATCGTATTCAGAGAAGAGCTTAATTAAACTCAGTTTCTAAACAAAAATGGATAGTATTCGTTGTATATAGCGTAACAAAAAAAGTTGGAACATTATACATCATATGTAATTACGAGGAACTAACATTTGTGGTACCCAGCAAATTTTTGACATGACTCTCAACTTGCTTTCTAACACAAGGGTAAGGAAACCGTTCAATCACCTCAGCTCCAAAGGAAAAAACCAGAGCCTTCCTAGCTGTCTGTAAGTCAATACCCCGTGCTTGAAAGTAAAAGAGTTGGCTTTCTTCTAGATCACTTATTGCAGCTCCATGGGAGCACTTTACATCGTTGGCAATAATTTGAAGATTGGGTTTGACATTTACAGTTGCACGAGGTTCAAGGAGAAGAATTCTTGTAAGTTGCCCAGCATCTGTTTGTTGGGCATATCTGCGAGTATACGTATAGAAACCACAAAAATCAATACAATGTTAAAACTTCATTAATTCTTGGAACATTAGAAAGAAAGTAAGGTGCACGACACCACAATCATTCATAGAAGTGTCTCAAAAGACATTTCCATTCATAGTCCAGATGCATAGCAGCTTAGCTTGGCCAGCTATTAATTTAGCATCAATTTCAGCAAGTAATAATTTAGGAGAAACTGGACTGGAAGCGCTGAAAGGAAAAATAGGGACTCTGGTTGCGATTGTATACCTGGGCGATATCGACCGTGAGCGTAATGCCACATATAATGCAAAGGATATTACCAGGTATTATGATTACTTTAAACAAGGGATGAGATATAATTACCTGTTAACCTTTACGTTCCCATCAAAAACAGCTTGTCCTAGTGAATCAGCCACAATACACTTGTGAAGCTGTCGAGAATAACCTCGTGGATGGTCCAACACTAACTTACTATGTAAATCTTGTGTTTGATCAGTGACAGACAAATGAAATGATGATAACTCTGTCACTGTATCAGGGCCCAATTGTTGAACGTGGACATTGTGCCTACTCAATTTTCCACCAGTGCTTACCTCTACAAGCTCATAACCACTAGCCGTTTCCTGAAAATAAAAAACAGATGGATGAATAATTATTGCTTCTCAATAAATTCACAGTACAAAAAGACATATTTTACCGATTTGAAAGTTTTAACATTTTTTTCCCGGTCAAATCTAATATCCATCTCCAATAAAATTGTAAATCTTGAGTGATAAAACCAGAGTTGTTTATTACCACTCTTGTTACCTGAGAATCTTTAATTAGAATACATGATGCGATCATTCAAAACGATTTTTGGATACACATCAAAAGAATATGTTGCCTTTCTCATACACAGGATAACTCAAAAAATGTACCCCTAAAAGACTTCAAAGCATTTCTAAGCAGCCCTTCATATCATTTCTATGGATAGAGAGAAAAATATAAGGACGTTTTTGTCCAGATTTCTCAACTGAAAAATGAAAAAGTTTGCCACAAGACGACGAAAAACTACAGCAAAAATAAATGATAATGAATTTATGTTCTCAATAAAACACTACCATTAACAAAAACTAAGCAAATATTCAGTGCGTTTGGTATTGCCGCTATTGCTCTAGAGTGTTAGGTAAACACTTACAGTTGCAGGTTGAAAACTAAGATAATTTTATCCTCCACTTGTATGACGAAAAACTTATAGTATCTTTGCTATTTTTCTGAAAATTATTTTTTAAGAGATTTTTATTAAACACTTCCAACTTTTATATCACAGTTACAGTTTTTTTTTTTTACAGCTGTTGTAGCTTAAAAGCGATGGCACCACAATACCAAACGGACACATAGAAACCAGGAAATTTATTTATAAAAACAAGCAAATAAGATAAGGCTCTAATTTTAGTGTTAAGTTTCCGCTTCATTCGAAGGCTTAAGCCAATAGGTAAAGGTTTGAACAATAGTATTAAGCTCTAAAAAGCCCCCTAGCATGCTAGACTGATACCAAACGATCTTGTCACATGGACCAAGCCCAAACAAAGACACAAGACATAAACCAAACACAAATTAAGATAGGACTATAGAAGACATAAAAAAAATAAGAGACAAATTCAGTGGTGAGGAGGATTCAAATACAAGACCTCTTGTAAAAACTAGCTTTGGTTCTATGATAAGTTCTTGTTAACCAAACTTTGAGCTTTATTCGAAATCTTAAGCTTCGTTTGAAAGCTTAAGCTTCATTTGAAAGCTTAAGCTTCATACGAAAGCTTAAGCCGGTAGGTAAGGCTTGAACAATAGTATCAAGGCTCCTCACATGTTAGACCGATACCAAACAAGCTTGTCACGTGGACCAACCCCAAACACAGACAGAAGACATAAACCAAACCCAAACCGAGGTAGAGACATAAAAAAATAGACATTCAATCATGTGAGGGATTCAAACTATGCTGTTAAAGGCGCTGCTTGGGAAGCAATACCAAAAGCACCCTACGTCAAACCTCTTGGTAAAAACTAGCTTTGGTACCATGTTAAGTTCCTATTACCTAAAAGCTCAAGTTGGTAGGTAAGGGCCCAAATAAATAATCAAGCTCTAATAGAAGAGAAAAAAATTTAACAATTTCGAAGACCGTTATTAAGTTAGAATTTATTAGATATCAACAACAACTATGCCATAACTCAAGCAACAAAATGAAGAAGGAATAAAAAGAAAAAAAAAGGTGAAGGAACATTCAAGAAGAGTGCCACTAAATATGTACAACTAGCTATTCCATTTTTTAATTATCTTTGAATACAAAATATACAATAGTAATATCTCTCTCATATATATAAAATCGAAACTTAATCACTTAATTCGAAATTTATACATTTTTTCTCTTTCTAAATATCAGAGGTTGTCATTTGTTTGAGCTTTGACCTACCAACTTAAGTTTTTTGGTCAAATGCTAACTTAACATGGTACTGAAGCTATTTTTTATCAACAGGTCTTATATTTCAATTCCCCGATTGAATTTGTCTAAATTGGTTTTTGTCTTCTATCTCTATTTGGGTTTGGTTTTTGAGCTTGGTCCATGTGGAAAACTCATTTGGTATTTGATATAGCACTTGACAGAGCTTGCTAGAGCTTGATACCCCCTTACCCACCAGCTTAAGCTTTCAAATCAAGTGGAAACTTAACATTAAAAATTAGAGCTTTATCTTGTTTGCATGTTTCTAGAAATAAATTTCCTAGCATCTACATTTGCTTAGTGTTTTTTTTTTGTAGTGATCTAAAGACAACAAAAATTCAGTCTCATTTATTATTATTTTGTAGTTTTTCATTTTCTTGTGGCTCACTTTTCTTTTTTAAATTATTAAATTCGGGTGCATTAGATATCAACAACTACTAAACCATAACTTAGACAGCAAAAAGAAAAGGTGAAGAAACATTCAAGAAGAGTGCCACTCGGCAAAGGATATTAACCATCTAGCCGGAAAGTAAACCAAACACACACTCATTATGTACAATACAACTAGTTATTCCTTTTTGACTTTCTTTGCATAGATATTATTTATTAACAAAAATATGCAAAAGCTCTATTTTATAGTACTGTACTACTCTCCTTCTATCCCACATATATCCCATTTATTGTTAACAGTACCTTTTTCTAAAAGTATCTCCAATATAGTGCGACGATCAGACCATAAAATCCAATCCTCTACGTTTTTACATCACTTAACATATGTATACATCTAAATATTTGATCTAAAATGGACTTCTTTCCAATGTTATCTATAAAATAGGAGCTAGCTATCTCTTTTAATTGGGATGAACCAGTGACCTAACTGCAGCAAGACAAAAAAACAACTTAGTGTCAATAAAGAACTGCTCCAGAGTATTTGACCAGATGACTTGAAAACTCAAACAACAACAATCAGCCCAGTTAATACATTTAATCACAAATCTAAATTCTAAAGAGAAGGGTGTAATGGCTTAACAGTAGCACTCATGGACAGATAACAGGTGTGCAATCATGTCCTGAAGTTGCCATGTTAAATAAACTCAACACTGCTGATCATTACTATAAGAAACAGCAACCCTACCATGATACAAAACAAAAACTATATGTGCACAGATTGTGCAGTAGAATCCCCAATAAAGCTGAACAAAGAAGAAACAGCTTGCCACCCTCAATCTGTTTGGTTGGTATTTAAGATGGCAACAGAGTCGTAAACAATTTTGCAGTAGTCGAGAAAACCCATTTCTCATTCCCAACCAATAAATCAAATCATACCTGTGCAAAGTAACCATCATCTAATGTTTTTACAAGATAAGAAAAATCATAAACAATAGTCAAATGGGCAACAAGAAATTTAATGGTTTATAGAGGAGAAGATATATACTAGAAAAGCAAAACCTGATAAGAAGATTTAGACATTGTGCTAGTCAAAAGTAAAACAACAAACAAGGAATATTGCCATTGACGGAACAAAGAAGCTTTGATTTTATTTCATATCTCTTGTAAATGAATGGAGCAAAGTAAGTAATAGATGTTCATGGCTGAACCACTTAACGCAATAGTGCTAAGTAAAGCCGAACAATGAAATCCTCTCAAAGTCAACATACAATAACCATTAACCTCTTCCTAGTAGCATGGTGGTAACCAAATCCCTTCACCACCCATGTGTGTGGGGTTTGAACCCTAGACCTCAAGTAGATGTTAAACAAACATTAATCATAAAATTATCAATTTCATGTTCAACGCTCAATAAAACATAACAAAATTCACCAAAATTTCAACCATGAGGATGTATAGAATAAAGTAATAACTAACTTTTAAAAGTCTTCTACAAACTAAAATGACTACTCTAGGATTCTAGGAACAAGAATTTACCTGCTTCACTGCCGTCCACTTGATATGGGCAGCACTCAAAGACTGATTCTGCAAATAAGAATGCCTAACCTTTCCCCCTTTTCGAATCACCACCTCCAAAACTGGATTAGCCCAATAACATTCATTACCCTCTTTACCAACAAACTCTTCAATTATACCAACCTCTCCTCCCTCCTCCACCAATAAAATCACCCTAGGATTTGATACCGGTAACTTTTTTGAATCCCCATTCACTCCCTCAATTGATAAATACCTCAAATAAATTGGATTCTCTACCTTACAACCTGCTGGAACATAAATAACCCCTAAATCAGGCGCCCCCATCCCATTAATAGACCAAAACAAATCACCAAATTGAAATTCACCTATAAACTCACTAACCCTTTTCATAATCTCATCAGAGACACCTAACAAATTACCAACATAGACCCCATCAGGCAAATTTGATAAATTCAAAGCGGAATTTTGGATAAACCCATCAACAAAAACAAGATTGGGGAACTGGGTATCAGTTGAAACATCCAATGAAGTAGCGGATTGTGAAGGATGAGTAATGGGTTGAATTTGTGAGCTTTTGATGAATGAAGTGTCAGTGAAGCGAAAAGGTTCATCTTTGCGAGAGGGCCAAGGGGTTGAGAGGAGGGTTTGTGAAGAAAAGTCTCGAAGTTTTTGAAGAGGCAAAGGCTGAGGTGAAGATGGGAGAGAATCTTCAAGGGTCTCTGCTAATTGGAGTACAAAAGGGTCTGAAAAAGTAGCTTGAGGAAATGTTTGTTGTGAAGCTCTGATTTTGTTGGGTTTGGCTCTTGGTTTTTGGGTGAGCTTGGTGTTTATGTTTATGTGAAGGTGTGGAGAGAATGAAAGTGCAGACATTGATTGATGATGGTGTTTTGCAGGTAAATAATAATCGATAGATTCTGATCTGAGACTTGAGTTGAGTTTGAGTTTATTGGTTTTCTCTGCGTTTGTTGTGTCAGCCAGCCTTATTTGACTCTTAAGCTTATTTCTTCATTTGTTATTAGGATTTATGCCGGGCTAAACCGACTACATTTAGAAATGCCAAGCCCAGACAGGATGGGCTTACCAGGCCCAATTCAATTCACGCTGGGCTGACTCCCAAAAATAAACAAAAGAATTGAAATTGGTTTTGACCAAGTATTGGCTCGGTTGGTTTGGTTTAGCTCGGATGTTTCCCTAGAGTAGAAATATGGTAATCGTGGCTGAAATTCACCGCCAAAGTCATCCCACACGTGGCTGATCAAGGTCGATACTAAATTTTCTATGAAGATCGATTGTGTGCAGCATGAAATTCTCTAGATTTGAATTTGGGATAGCAATTTTCCCATTCCAACCCCAAAATATTTAGTTGGATGAGATGTAAAGCGGGATGAGATTTTTTCGAGATGGAACAAGACCATAATAATTTTTTCAAAATCAAAATTAATAATTTTCATCTCATCATGTCTCATTACCATCTCTAATCTGAACATACCTATTAACCACTCTATATATTGTTTGACTAAAATGTTAAATATGATTCCCGCATATATCTTTAACAAAAATGTCAAAGTAATATATAATACTAGAGAAAAAGAAATGCATCCATGGATCTTCAAAATTCCAAATATAAATTCGAAGTCTTAATGATGCTCTTGCTTGAAATTTGAATTACAATGTTGTTAGTCTATGCCCGGGCAGCCACATAACACAAATCTTTAAATGTCAGAGACATGTCTCGTACAAAAATTCTTGGTGTGTTTCACAATTCAATGGTCATACACCATCTTTAACAATTAACAAATAATAAAATTATAAGTAGCGGAAACACCCTTGATAATTGTATCTCAATGTCTAATAATTAAATTACAAATTATTTTGTCTTATTAGCTTTTGGGAAAAGTAGTTGGAGATCCCTAATTGGTATGTTTTGGTGGTGTAAGGTTCAATATTTCATTTTGAGGTATTGATTTCGAATTCATAGAATGTATTTCTTGTAAAAATCTGGGATCTACTCCCCTTAAATTCAAAAGAAGTGATTTAACAGTTAAATTTTCAACAATTAAAAAAAATAAAATAATTGGAGGCTGGCTGACACTAGTGAGCTTTTGTTGGATATATGAATATGAATTATGATGCAGCCAAAAATGAGTCACAAACTCACAACAATATTGCACTTGTTTGTTTGTTTTTTTTTTTTTTGTCATTGATCGAACTTCTCGCACCCCACTGACGTTGGAAAGCAACTTGTCACATCTTTCTCTCCTTGGCGGTTCGTCTGTCTATATACTCTATTTTGTCTATCATTAATTAATGAGTAGTGATACTCTCACAAACAATCTCACAAACATTTTTACTAACTCTCTCACTGTAGCTACAGTGATTTACAGTAAATCACTGTAACTACAGTGAGGGAGTTAGTAAAAATGTTTGTGAGATTGTTTGTAAGAATATCATTTTTGTTAATTAATTTCTAGCACTCGTGAAGCCATGGACATGGACCAGTGGTGTCATGAGTTTTTATATAATAATTTATCACGAGTGTTTTGTAATATATAATCAATATATATTTATATTTATATTATTATTTAATAATTATCAATAATAATTTATATAAAATTTAGTTCAGTATCAAATCCATGTCCATTTGAAATCATTATTTTTAAAATCGGACCGGATTAACCGGCTAAACTGATAGAACCGAGAACCCGTTGTGAGTCTGATCCAATTGGACCCTAAAAACCAACGAAATCAGTGAACCGGCCCAGTCAGTTCTTAACCCAAAAAAAAAATGTTTTTAAACTAAAAAATAAGAATAAATATTTTATAATTTTTAATTAATTAAAATTATTTATGACGTCTACCAGTTACGATTCAACCAAAACGGTTCAACCGGTTTAATAAGTGACCCATTAAATCTTTTAGATCATCAGTTCAATTATTGGTCCGGTTTTTAAAAACATTGTTTGAAACATGCGAGTAAAAATGGTTGATTAAATAGAGTGGACGCCATGGGATAAAGGGGCCGAAAGCAGTGGAGAAACAGAGAAAATGATATTTTTCTTCCATTATTATTATTATTATAATTATAATTATTCACTCGAATAATAGACCATGACCATCAATTTTCCTCTTGTTCCTTTCCAGATCTATCTGTAAAGCTAAATTATAAGCTGTACAACATTAATATTGTGAATGTAGCTAAAGACTTTTGCAGGCTCATTGTGTCAATTTATCTTCAAAACCCCATTTACTTTGTCAAATTTCAAACCATATGATATGATGCTCTTTCTTTGTTTCATATGAACCAAATGCATGATTTAGGGAATTGAGCTCTCTTTCTTTCTTGTAGGTTATTTTGAGAACTGAATATTCTGAATCTTTTAGTGTTTGGTAAACAATCATTAGTACCCTTTTGTTACTTTTTACTGTGGAAAAAGTTAATTTTTGTACCCCCTTTTTTATTTCCATCACAAAATAATTAATAGCATTTTATTTTATTAGAAAAAATAAGTGAGTAAATTATTGTCAAACAAGCATATAAATTCAGGAGTTTTTACGTCGAAAGATGCACTGTGAACATATTTGTCATGCTAGCTTCACCGTTGCTAACACGACATATACATGACTGTGAATTGCATGCCCACCAAAGTAATAATCAAAAAAGGATGAAGAAAATATAACTTTTGCATCTAATTCTTTGTGTTCACAAGTAAGTGAGGTTTTTCATATTGATGAATATTAAAAAGTCCACATTTAATAAAAAAAAAAGAAAATTATTCATTTTATATTTATAATTTCATTAATTCATTTAATTTAGCATATTTGTAAAATTATAATTAAATTTATATTATATATATTTTTATTGTGTAGATAAAATACTGTATTAGATGCTCAACAGGAAAAATTAATATAATATCTGAATTCCAAGACCCAGAAACTCAAAAGAGCATGACAACTATATTCAAATCGGACTTAGAAATCATTCACCGTATTTAGATTGTTGAAAAATGAGCTTATGATGTATTTACCCACACATGTATTTTTTTTATTATTATTATTATAATATATATATATATATATATATATGTTTATATAATATATATAATATATTTTGAAGAACCCACCAAGATTTTTTATATAGATTATACTGAAGTTTCCACCAAGATATATATATATATATATATATATATATATATTATATATATATATATAATGATATATTAATATATTATTAAAAAAAAGAAAGGAAAATGTCAATCCACCTGATATTTTCATTTGAAAATTTGTAACATCATGTTGTTTATTTTGTAGGCAATTTTTGAAATTTGCATGCAAATTATTTGAAAGAGGTGCATAGCATCCTCTATTTATAAAGGATGTTCGGTACTTCATTTCTTCAACAAAATTTTCACATGTCTTTCTTGAAATTTTGTGGGATAAACTATTGTGTGTATTTTTTCCTTTTATTAATAAAATTATGAGTGTTTTTATTTATATTTTATTATGTTAATTTGTATCATGTCGGGATAAATGGTGAAACTAATGGTATGAAAATATATGTGAATTTTATTTATATTATATTTTATAAATTGTGATAATTTTCCAAATAAAATTCATACTCTTTCCAGTTTATTGAGGACTATTGACTAGCTGTAAATAGTCCACAATTGACACAGATAATACTTGAATCTCATAAATGAGAGAGAGTGAACTATCAAAGATATGAATTAATTATAGACAATACGGTACCACCTATATGATTGGTTATATATATTTGACATAATTGAGTACCTAACTAGATTTATTGTAGACAAATATTATCACCGTTTTTATGACTGGTTTTATATGTTTTAACATATTTAGTACCTTAGCAGGACTAATTATCGATAGGACGAATTACATGTGTCGACATAATTAATACTTGATAATTATGAAATAAATTGATTGAGAAATAATTATAATTTATTTTTTTTTATAAAAAGTAAAAATTATTTTATATTTGAAATATTAAGAGTGGATCTCTTAACCCTAGTATTTTATTTTTTATTTTATTACTTGGATTATTATTTTATCATATTAAGTTTATTCCATGTGGATCGACCCTGAACTTACCAGGTTATTTTATTACTTCGACACTTTTATACTTGAGAATAAAGAACCATTTTGTGAGTTTGTCACACACATATATGCATAATAAATTTGAGATTGATTTTTTTGTCATTTCCCCTCCTCATATAAGCTATAAAAACCAAGATGTCTAAAATGAAATTAACTTGCAAGAGTAAATGACCTAAATTAAGAGTTAATTTGCCTCAATTTTGTCCATTTCCAAATGTGAAAACCAAGAAGACCCACTAATTAGCTTTAATAATAAAGTATAAATCCATAATCTAGATGGAAATCTATCCATTAGGCTTGCTAAAAGTGAAAAAGAACAATCTCTAACCCCCAAAAGCAAGCCTATAAATTCTCTCTTTTACTAATGTAGAAGCAAAAGAATTCAACAGACCACTTGTATAGTTTCTTTGCTAAACATTACGTCAGCTGGTCTCAATTGATGAGCAGGCAAATAAGAATTCAAACTGGTTTTAAGCTTTTCTACTAAGGCCTGTTTGGGCATTCCAGAACTCAAAAAACTCGATAGCCAAGCACTTTTGGGACTTTCTTTTTCATCAGTGGGTCCGGCTGCTGATGATGACACAATCACTTGCATAAAATAAAGAAAAAAAGTGTATTTGTCCTACTCAGTATGACGTGGAAAGAGGTTGGACCAGATGGACTTAACCAAGAAAACTCCAATTCCCAATCAATGATGACTTTGACCACAGCTAATGAATTTGGGAGTACCAGAGAACAATGGTAATATTATCGATATGTTAAGGGAACAATTCCACATTACTTGTTAATTTTTAAGTATGAGTGAAGCTCATGATTTTTTTATACAATATAATGCATTATTGTTTGTGTTGACTGTTGTTTTTTGTTCCAAATACGATATAGAGAATTTATCTCTCGAACAAACCTCACTCAATAGTAAATTTGTTTGGTTAGTGAGAACTGTACAAATTTAATAAAAGACAAACAATCACGAGGTAGGATTTACGTGGTTCGGCGGAGAGTGTTTCCAACTTACGTTCACGGGAGAAAATAAGAATGATTTTATTAGCCTTGAGGTGAGTACCCCCGAGTGCTTAACAAAGAAGTTACACAGTACACATCAAATAACCATTCAGGTATATAGTGTGGTCGGGTACACGACTCACTTTATCTCTCTATCACTAACTTGTTTTACTAGCTTTGCTTTCAATTTACAAGTATTGTGAAATGTAAAAATTACTAACTAATTACAATCTCTCTCTTTCCCAAGGTTCTTAGCTAAAAAAGCCAATCTTCTCTACAATGACTTCAACCCCTTTATATAGATTCCCAAATCACATTTCCAACTGACCCTGACGTCACCATGCATCACTCAGTCATCATTACAACCCTTAGTCATTGCTTCCTCCACATTCTCAACCAATCGAATAGGTTTTTTTCCATGCCACTGCGCTGCCCTATGGCTGCTGGCATGGCCTATGCCCAATGTGAACCATTGCTTTATCTTTTTCATTATTAGCCTTCTAGATGCACTCCTTAGCAGGTATGACATACGTCATGCTACTCTCAAACTGGTCGGTCATCATTGTTGGGATTGGTGCTCAAAGCGCCAATTTCTTTTGTATTTCATTGTAAATACGTTGTAAGCTTTTTATTATGAATAAAATAAGCAGTTTTTATAATATAATATCTCTTTATATATGGTAAGGACATAATTGACCTTAGAATGATTAGTATGATACAGTTGCAAAAGCGTCGCAACTGACATTGAGTTGTATCATAACAATTTCATAGTCAATGTTTACATTACTTGGTCAGTAAGTAAACCCGCTGAGATCAGTACATGTCGTATATTGGAATCTTGGATTTCAATGGTTGATTCTCAATGAACCATGAGTCTTGGAGACTCATATAGACATGTAGGTGTTTATATCGGATAAACACTGAATGACTCACCAAAGATTCTTAATGGATGGTACACCAACGTCAATAAGAATATTCTCGAGTTGAGTAGCATAGTGATTATTTGACTTGAGATACCACTGTAGATATATGAGATATCATCCACACTTTGATGACAGTCACGTCATCGACCTATTTAGGTCAGACCTCCGCTTATTCGTTGGGTGTGGACTGATTATCAGGATATCCCGTGTGTGTTAAGATAGAATCTGTCAGCTCTGTGTACAGAACATATGTATTCTATATGGGATTAGCAATCTGTTAAATCCATGGGCCTGTGGTACACTGTAGAAGTGCGTTCTAAGTGTTATTAAGAGATTGCTAATAGAAACGTCGGCGTGATTATATCTATAGATATTTGATGTTTATATATATATCTCTAGAATAATCTGGATACCTGTGACAGGGGGATTATACGTATGCAATGACCTCGACCTGAATGATTCCGCAGTTTATTCGTGGTCGTCATAATTTACGGGTGGGTAGATTATGGACATGAAATTAGATTTCGTGACGAATATGCATGAATCTAGAGAGTCTCACTAATGAAATATACTCATAGAGCACTAAGACAACTTTTATGAATAATATTGATTATTTATAAATCGTTTAACGGTTAAACAAAAGATATATGCATAATGACCTTTTGGTCATTTCCTAATTAATGTGTATTTGTATTTAATATATGGTTTTATTAAATACACATTAATTAATTGTCAAATTATGATATTTGACATATATCATTAATATATGTATTTAGATTATTTAAAGTAAATATAATACATATATTTTGATATTTATATTTAAATAATTATTCAATTATTTAATTATTAAATAATTAAAGTAATTAAAAATATAAAAGATCTAAGTTGATATTTTATTAGGAAATATCTTAAGTGTAAATGTTTGACTTTTGCATTTATGATAAATGTGTTAAAATGGTTTTTGACTTCTTTAATTCTGTTTAGAAAATTGAAAAATGTTTTTTCTTTTTCTTTGCATATTCGGCAACCCTAATTGTATATAAGGGTTATGTTTTTTCATTTGCTTCACACAAAGTGTTAAACCTCCAAATATTAGAAAAGAAAAGTTGAGAGAAAAAGTGAAGAACAAAAAGAAAAATTGAGAAAACTTCTTGCTTTGTAAGTTTTTTCTACTTTTCTCTAACTAGAAAAATATTTCTAAGGTTCTTGGCTACAATATGTGATGCTTGGTTGTTTCTATACTCTTTTAGTTTTGTAATAAAATGGTTCGAAGCATGAATGAAAGATGTATGCATGTATGTTTTTAAAGTATGCTTGTAAATGGTGTATAAGCATACTTTTGATCATTTGATGATATTGTTGCCATTCTAGATTTTTTAGGCCACTTATTGATGATCTAGAATTGTTCTTGAGTTATTTCAAAGTGGTGAGACTTGTTTGGTGTTGTAGAGATTAGATTAAAGTGTGGTTAATTTTGGTTAATTGGATTAATTCGAAAAATTAGGGTTCATACCTCAACTAAAATCGAGGCTTTTCATATATGTGTTGTATTATGATGTATATAAGATATACAAATCATTTGGTGTTGATTGGAAATCATCTAAATTTATTTTTAACAAATTTGGACCAAAATGCACAAAGTTGAAACTTGTTGGGCTTCTCGACAATTTGGAGGATTTTGGGGATTTTTTGTGTGAGTTATATTTTGATGTAAATGACATATATAGATTATTTTGGTAGTGATTGAAAATCACCTAAATTTATATTTGACAAATTAGGACTAAAATGATCAAAATATAAATTTTTGGGGTCTCACAGTAATATGGATTTTGGGTAAAAACTGAAATTTTGAGTATTGAGTAATTATAATAAATTAATTTATTTTAATTACCCAAGAAAAATTATTGAAATCGGAAAAATTTGATTTTTTGCGTTCCGCTGCGTTACCCGGTAATACCCCATAAAAAGCCCAACAATCATCCCATATTTGTTACTCGGGTCGGGTAATCGGGAAAAATGATACTCTCTGAAATCCAGACTTTAAAGTTGTGGGTTAGACACCCCATACAAATGATACTTCATCGATTCGGGATAAACAAACTCTCTCTCGTGCTCTCCAAGTAATCAACAACTTAGGACTAAAATGATCAAAATATAAATTTTTGGGGTCTCACAGTAATATGGATTTTGGGTAAAAACTGAAATTTTGAGTATTGAGTAATTATAATAAATTAATTTATTTTAATTACCCAAGAAAAATTATTGAAATCGGAAAAATTTGATTTTTTGCGTTCCGCTGCGTTACCCGGTAATACCCCATAAAAAGCCCAACAATCATCCCATATTAGTTACTCGGGTCGGGTAATCGGGAAAAATGATACTCTCTCAAATCCAGACTTTAAAGTTGTGGGTTAGACACCCCATACAGATGATACTTCATCGATTCGGGATAAACAAACTCTCTCTCGTGCTCTCCAAGTAATCAACAACTTTAGACTCTTTTCTCAAGTCACTTATCTTTTAACAAATAGTAAGTATATCTCGTCCCTCTCTGTTTTTAATTCTAAGCATGCTATATTTTATAGTAAAAGCATGATAAATGTGTTTTTGTGATGAATATATGTTGTATGATCTGGGTTTTTGGTGGTTATTGCTATGCATTTCTGGGTCTTGTAATGACTCTGGATTTTTTCATGGGTTTCTAGGTATGATGTTGGGTTTTCGGAATATGGTATTTTATTATGTTTATGATGTTTATGACATGTTGTGTGTATAAAAATACATGTATAGGTCGGGTCATGCTTTGAGTAGCATCTAGGTCGTGTTTGGGTTCTATTTGTAAAACTTACTTTCTCGCCATTGTTACGACATTTAGAGATTTCTAGGGTTAGTTACTCAGTGAAGAAGACAGAGTAAAACCCTAAGAATTATGGTAGACCCAACTAACAATAAAAAAGGCCCATAACTTTGAATAACCTTATATCTCAGGTCGTCATTTTTAGGAAAATATCTGAATCGAAAGCCTCATCCTTTTTTTCCAATCAAGGTCGTCCCAACCGATGAGCTCTCATAAAGCTCTACTGCTTCTGTTGACCTAGAAGCCCTGAGATCACCAGCCCCGAAATCACCATACCCGAAGACACTGATCTTGACACCACTCTGACCCCCTCTAAAGAAGATAACCCTCAAATTATTACAAGAGAACCCCACCCCGACCCAACTATTGGAGTTGGTGTTTGAAGCGTCAATCCGAATAATGTATTGTATATTATATTTTATTAAGTAATAATAAAATAACTACATTTCCATCTCAAACCTTATTAATGGTAATGTCATTATGCATATTAGATTGATATATAAATATGCTGAGAATGACATCGATCTTAGAGTAGTCATATAGTAATAATGGACACTGAGTGTTCCGACATTGAGATAGTATTACTATTATAAAATATTCTTAAAGTACATATTCACATTCATTGATTTTGAAATAAGATTGAATTCTTATAACCTAGAAGACTAGCACATATAATATATTGGAATTGAAGTTCCAAGGTTTAACCCAATGTATCATGAGCAATGAAAGCTCGTATAGACATTTGGGTATTCGTTGGAGTGAATACTGAATGACTCATAGATGATTCCTAATAATAGTTGGAAGTACACACCACTGTCAATATGAATCTCCTCGAGTCGAGTAGCATATGTGATCAATTAAATATATAATAACATTGATTTTGCCCGTGATCCTCCATACTTTGATGCCATATATGTCAGAGACCTTTCATGGTCTGATCGCTAGATGTTTGTTGGGTAAGGACTGATGCACTCGTTAATCAAGTGCATATCAAGATAAGATCTATCGACCCGTATGTGTACCATAATGGGTTAAGGTATCCAGATGATTAGTCACGATTTTTAAGACTTCGGCCAAAACCGATCACCTAGGGTAGATCACATATATCATAAATGATGTTCTGATTAGTTGTAAAGAATCGTGGACATGTCAACAATAGGAGACATGTGTTGGGAAGCGTCCTCGATTGCGCAATGGAAAATTAAAATTATTATGCTACTTTCCCTTTGCCCAAGACCCATTTGTTTTGATAATTCTACAAGCCTAGGCATGTTACTATATATTCTAAGCATAAAACTCATAAAACATACAAAAAACATAAACCTAAACATGCTAACTATCATAAGAACTCTAATTAAAATAAAGAAAGAAAAAGACTTACTTGAACCGAAGACTCATCCAGTCCTCCCTCCAATCTACAAGATTTTCTCGAACTCAGCAAGCTCTTCCACATTTCAAAGAGCCACCCAAGTGTGTGGCCTCCAAAGATGCACACACCAAAGCCAAAACTCAACGGCAAGACTACGCCTTGAGTCCACGGGTATTTTGCCCTTGGTGCTAGCCTAGGCAAATACCTCAAAACTTTTAACTCGAGGTTCCTCTAGTCAATTGGACTTAAGGATCCTCAAAATCAGTGGCTTACTCTTAAACTTTAGAGTTGCTCACTTATATAAACCCAAGATATGAAAGGTTTTGGTGTAAAAATTTGTGAAGAATTCTTTGGGTTTATATAGTATTCCAAAGACAACAAAATTAATTAAGAATCCGATGTGTGATAAAAGCTAATTTAATCTTAGCCATTGGATCTTAATTTAGTGTTTTAATGAGATTATAAAACCTTAATAAGAGTTTGGGCCGAAATGGAATTCAAAACAAATAACAATATTTTTTACTATTCACATGAATATTAAATTTTTTTATTTTTATTTTTATTCCAATTCCCAAAGTGCCCCAATCGTCATTCACCAATCCCTAAGCCACTATGGAACCCCATAAATGATCTGTTCAATAATTAAACACATTGAACCATTTATGAACAATTCCTACAACAATCATATATGTTGTTATATTTGTACTGTGCACTGTTAACCATTGATTTCGAATTTGTTGTGTGCGACCTTTTGGGTTCCCCTCAAGTTGGACATGAAATGAATCGTGATAATTTAATCGAACATAAATTATCCTCCGATCAGATGGTCGTTCGATTTCAATGACCAAGGTTGACATCTAGCAACATGCCAATGCCCCCAAATGAGAAGGAAATATATATACCCATTATGTATGCGATTTACATATGATACGGTCCCTCGCCTCACTGTATCCCCACCTATTGACCTAGGGTACGGAAAATGTCTACCCATATGGTCAAAAGTATGATGTTGATAGTGTCATGAATCGTGCTAACCCAAGAATCTCACATGATTCTTCCGCTGTGGCCACAGTCTCAAGCACTGATCACACATATCAACCCGCGAACTGGAATACTACTCTTATAAGAAAATATTATCCGAGAGAGTAGCGATTCTCTGTTGTATCTTTACAAACTTCACGTGTTTCAACAAATGACCCAATAATACCTTTATGACCGAATATTTTGAACCGGGGAAGGAGAATGTCAAATTTATTTTATCCATACATAAGATTGTAAAGACCTAAAGTCTAAGGACTAGTCATATAATCGATACATGAAAGTTCTCACAGACACATGGGGTAAACACTCTATATGAACAATTTCGGCGGTTAGTTCGATGGACACGAGCAACTCATGCATCCATGTGATACACCAAGCGGATGGATCTTCGCTAGTAGCCTATGAGATCGGCTACCCCACTTAAGGGCGGATCATATCACCATGCTAGTCTCTCCGCTTTGTGAATGCCCAGATTATTCACAAAATTATGACTATGAACATTTAAGAGTAATGATTCTCATAAGGCGTGGAATCCATTGTATTATTACTCCAAAGGCTTTATTACAGTGTTGTTGATTCATATAAGTTATGTAAGACACGTATAATAAAGATTGTCATTTTATTAATTAATGAAAATATTACAAATAAATGTACATATAACCCATCAACAAGTTGGTTATAGGGCATATCCCTAACAATCTCCCACTTGCACTATAGCCAACTAGTATGAATCTGGACATCATACTCTCGGGTGTGCCTATCATGCTTTTGTTGAGTCAGCCCTTTAGTCAGAGAATCTGCAAGATTATCTTATGTGGGTATTTTCTCTATAATAATTTCATTTCTCTCAACAATCTCCCTGATGAGATGAAATTGCCTGAGTACATGCTTGGATTTCTGGTGGGACCTTGGTTCCTTTGATTGAGCAATGGTGCCCGTGTTGTCACAGTACATCGTGACGCCATTCTTTATCGCGGGAAGCACTTCCAGCTCCGTGATGAACTTCTTTATCCAGACTGATTCTTTAGCTGCCTCATATGCTGCAATATACTCGGCTTCAATGGTGGAGTCCGCTGTAGTTGACTGCTTTGAGCTTTTCCAACAAACAGCATCGCCATTCAAAGTAAATAGATATCCTATTTGGGATCTGCTGTCATCCCTATTGGTCTGAAAGCTCGCATCACAGTAACCAATGACTTTCATCTCAGAACAATCTCCGTATGTCAAAAACATATCCTTAGTTCTTCTCAGATACTTGAGGATTGTTTTGACAGCTGCCCAGTGTTGGTAACCAGGATTTGCCTGATACCTTCTCGTTATACTAAGAGCATAAGAGACAATGGTCTTGTACATAGCATGGCGTACATGATCGATCCTATTGCTGAAGCATAAGGGATCCTACTCATACGCTCTCTATCTGAAGGAGTATGTGGACATTGCTCCTTAGATAATTTGATTCCATGACAAGTAGGTAAATGACCTCTTTTGGAATCTTCCATTTGGAATCTTTTCAAAACTTTATCTATGTAAGTAGATTGAGAAAGTCCTAACAACCTCTTAGATCTATTACTGTAGATCTTAATGCCGAGGATGTAGGCTGCTTCTCCCAAATCTTTCATGGAGAAATTATGAGATAACCATTGCTTGGTGGCTTGCATCATAGGAATATCATTCCCGATGATTAATATGTCATCGACATATAATACAAGAAATACAACAACACTCCCACTATTTTTCCTGTAAACACAAGGCTCGTCTACATTTTTGATGAAGTCAAATTCTTTGATTGTCTCATCAAATCGTATATTCCAACTTCTGGAGGCTTGCTTGAGTCCATAAATGGATCGTTTAAGCTTGCATACTTTATTATGATCATCCTTAGATGCAAACCCCTCAGGTTGTGTCATATAGACTTCCTCTACGAGGTTCCCATTAAGGAAAGCTGTTTTGACATCCATCTGCCAAATCTCATAATCAAAGTGTGCAACTAGTGCCAGTAAAATTCGAATGGACTTTATCATTGCAACAGGCGAGAAGGTTTCGTCATAGTCAATTCCTTGGATTTTTCTATAACCTTTCACCACTAACCTAGCCTTATAGGTTTGGATGTTGCCTTCTGCATTAGTTTTACACTTGTAAATCCACTTGCAGCCTATGAGTTTATCCCTTCAGGTGCATCTACCAAGTCCCAGACTTGATTCTGATACATAGAGTCTATTTCGGATTTCATGGCCTCAAGCCACTTGACTGAATCAATGTCATGCATTGCTTCGTCATAACTGGTGGGATCGTCATTATCAATGACCTGATCATGTTCCTCATCAAAATGGAAACTATATCTTTCAGGCTCATGTCTTTCCCTACCAGACCTTCTGAGTTCATAACCTTGTGGTTGTTCTGTCGCTGCCCTTTTGAGGGCCTGGGGTTTAGTTCTATGTTATTTTGTTCTTCTCGTACCTCATCGAGGTCAAGTCTACTCCCACTATATTTCTTGAGAATGAATTCATTCCCTAGAAATTTAGCATTTGGGACGTAGAACACATATGCTCTTGAGTTCAAGGCATATCCTACAAACTTACATTTAACTGCCCTATCATCTAATTTGTTAGTTTGTGTGAGCTTGACATATGCGTCACATCCCCAAACTCTTAGATAACTAAGACTAGGACGTTTCCCAGACCATAACTCATATGGTGTTTGACTAACAGTCTTGGAAGGAACTTGGTTTAATAGTAGTGTTGCAGTTTCTAAAGCAAGACCCCAAAATGAAAGAGGTAGATCCGTGCCTGGCATCATTGATCGGACCATATCTAATAATATCTGATTTCTCCTTTCGGAGACCCCATTATGTTGTGGAGTTCTCGGAGGAGTCCACTGGGAAACAATGCCATTTTCTCTCAAGTAATCTTGAAATTCATTGCTTAAGTATTCACCACATCGGTCAGACCTTAGTGACTTAATACTTTTATTAAGCTGGTTTTCTACTTCAGCCTTGAAGTCTTTGAATTTCTCAAAGGCTTCAGATTTGTACCGCATAAGGTACACATACCCATATCGCGAATGATCATCGATAAAGGTAATGAAGTAGGAGAATCCACCTCTAGCGGTGACTGACATTGGTCCGCATACATCAGAGTGTATGAGTTCTAATGTCTCCGCTGCACGCTGTCATTTACCTTTGAAGGGTAATTTGGTCATTTTACCAAGTAAACAAGACTCACAAGTTCCATAAGGTTTATATTTGAAGGGTTTGAAATACCCATCCTTATGTAGCTTAGTTAATATTGTTTCATTGATATGACTTAAGCGATTGTGCCATAAAAGTGATTCATTGAGATTATTCGAGTTAACGTTGTATATATTAGAGGTTGAACATTCTTTGTTAGTTTGTAAGATATAGATACCATTATTCAAAATATCATCTCCATATTTTATTTCATTGAAATAAATAGAACATTCATTACAACTTATTAGGCATGAAAAGCCTTTATTACATAAAGAAGAAATTGAAATGATGTTCTTTACTAGAGAAGGTACATAAACACAATCTTCTAAGTCTAAAACTAAACCATTCGGCAAAACTAATGAATAATCCCCACGCACAATGCAACCAGTTTTGCTCCATTACCCATGCATAAGTCAATCTCCCCATGACGGAGTCTCATACTATTTCTCAAGCCCTGCACATTGTTACACAAGTGAGTCCCACAACCGGTGTCAAGCACCCAAGTAGAAGGTTCATAGTTTTGAAAATATAGTTCAATCATATACAACATACCTGAAGCATTGGGCTTCTTGGCCTCTTGGGCTTCCCTAGCTTCCTTGGCTTTCAAGGATCTGCAGTCTTTCTTCCAATGACCATTCTTTCCACAAAAGAAATATTTTCCCTTTCCATTTTTCTTCTCCACCTTACCATTGGGCTTTAGGTGATCTGGAGCATTGGCCTTGCTCTTATTTTTCTTTGGGCCTCGTGGCTTCAGGTCCGTACCCGTAAGCATGACGAAGTTTTAAGCTCCGGTTCTGCTTGCTTTATCAGATTGTGCAATTCTGCTAAAATAGCTTATTTATCAGATATATGAAACTGCATAATAAAGTTAGAGAATTCTTTTGGTAAGGACTGAAGAATCAGATCGTGACCTATCTCATGATCCATGATGAACCCGAGGTTGGCCAATTTTTCAATGTGGCCAATCATTTTAAGCACATGTCCACTAACAGATCATTCCTCATACCTTGTTTGGAATAAGACACATGACACTTGGAATCTCATGGTATGAACGGAAGTTGCATACAACTTCTTCAAGTGAAAGATGATGGTTTGAGCATCCATATCTTCATGAGCTTTCTGAAGTTCGTCCGATATAGAGCCAAGCATTATGCAAACTGCTTGCTCATCATCATCGACGTGTTTCTTCCAAGCATCAAATGTATCTTGGTCAGCATCTTCTACGGGTTCAAGGGAAATGGTTTTTCAAGAACATAGAAAATCTTTTCTTGTCGTAAGACAATTTTAAGGTTTCTAAACCAGTCATTATAGTTGTCCCCTTTGAGCTTATGCTCATCAATGATGGAACAAAGTGATACTCTGTTTTCCATTTGAAAGTTTGTGAAATATTTTAACCCATCTGTTAAGAGAAAATGTTAAAATTAGGAATATGTTTTCATTAATGTTTCATAATAACATAGGCTTTTAATATTATGAAGTTGCTCTCACTCAATTGTTTTAAAATTTTAAGCAAATCGCATCAACCCAAATATGATGGATTTCTTGTGGGCAAGGATCCCATTATCATCATTTCATAACTCTGACTAGGACCGGTCGTTATAAAATATGATAATTAGGTAGGTTCCCAAACAATTTATGATATAAATCACTATTCCTTGATCATTGGGTTGGGCAATCAAACATGCCATAGCTTATGCTAGTCCTTGTGGACACCCAATCTTTGCCACTAAGTTATAAGACCACGCCTAAGGGTCAATGCGTCTTATGACTCAGAAAAGTCAAACCATTGTCAATAGTACGATTTAGGGACAAATTGGTATTGGTCAGTCTGGTAAAGCCTAGTCATGCCAATACGGTTTAAGCCATTTGGGTCTATACTTTACAATGGGAGGCAAATTTTAGACTTAAATTATTATTGAGGATTTTAGCAAGTTTAAGTGAATAACTTTCAAATGGATTCCTCCATTGAAAATTCCCCAGAGGGAGGGTGGAGCGAACTCTCTTAAATACCCTTACCTCTTAGGCTCTTATTGCCTTGGTGACATGAATAAACAATATATCATCCAAATTAGTCCAACACTTTAAATATGCTTTAAGGTAAGCTTTGAGTAAATGATTATCCATATGTCTTCACAGCTTTTCCTTTTGGCTATAAAAAGGTAGTGAGTGAAGGAAGACACCAAATCATTATCTAACTCTAGTAATACATTTGGTTAAATTAACTTTAGTTTGGAAAGTTTTATTAACCCCTTGGTCCCAAACCACTTGTATCTTTTATAATGTCTTTTATTATAAACAAGTGATTTATATTTATTAGCCTTAAAGGTAATAAATCTCTAAGTTCATTACGGAATAATTAATTAGCTAAGTGATAAGCAATACACTCTCTATTTCTTAGAAAGTCTCTAGATGCTTGCACCCTAAAATAATCATGCAAATTCTAATCATACATAGAATCATCAAGCATATGAGTTTTAATATGTTGGAATTATTTTAGGCATTAAATAACTTTGATTAATATTTAATTATGATATTGCATTTTATTTTATTCAAATAAATTTACTATTCACATTTTTCTGCAGACGCGTGAACTTTAAATTTAATTTCACAATTCAAATCTTAACCAAATCATACAAAACTTGTGCCTAAAATTAATTTCAAGGTGTTAGCTTTCCAACGAGCTTTTAAACACCCAATTTTGATTTCAAACGAGTGAGAACTAATCAAAACAAAAATGGCGCTCTGATACCACTGTTGGGAAGCGGCCGCGAGTGCGCAGCGGAAAATTAAAATTATTATGCCGCTTTCCCTTTGCCCAAGACCCATTTGTTTTGATTATTCTACAAGTCTAGGTACGTTACTATATATTCTAAGCATAAAAATCATAAAACATGCAAAGAACATAAACCTAAACATGCTAACTATCATAAGAACTCTAATTAAAATAAAGAAAGAAAAAGACTTAGTTGAACCGAATACTCCTCCAGTCCTCCCTCCAATCTACAAGCTTTTCTCGAACTCAGCAAGCTCTTCCACGTTCTAAAGAGCCACCCAAGTGTGTGGCCTCCAAAGATGCACACACCAAAGCCAAAACTCAACGGCAAGACTGCGCCTTGAGTGCACAGGTATTTTGGCATTGGTGCTAGCTTAGGCAAATACCTCAAAACTTTTAACTCGAGGTTCCTCTAGTCAATTAGACTTAAGGATCCTCAAAATCGGTGGCTTACTCTTAAACTTTAGAGTTGCTCACTTATATAAACCCCATATATGAAAGGTTTTGGTGTAAAAATTTGTGAAGAATTCTTTGGGTTTATATAGTGCTCTAAAGACAACAAAATTAATTAAGAATCCGATGTGGGATAAAAGCTAATTTAATCTTAGCAATTGGATCTTAATTTAGTGGTTTAATGAGATTATAAAACCCTAATAAGAGTTTGGGATGAATCGGAATTCAAAATAAATAACAAAATTTTTTTTTTACTATTCACGTTACTATTCACATGAATAGTAAATTTTTTATTTTTATTTTTATTCCAATTCCCAAAGTGCCCCCATCATCATTCACCAATCCCTAAGCCACTATGAAACCTCATAAATGATATGTTCAATAATTAAACACATTGAACCATTTATAAATAATTCATACAACAATCATATATGTTGTTATATTGGTACTGTGCACTGTTAACCATTGATTTCGAATTTTGTGTGTGTGACCTTTTGGGTTCCCCTCAAGTTGGACATGAAATGATCGTGATAATTTAATCGAACATAAATTATCCTCCGATCAGATGATCGTTCGATTTCAATGACCAAGGTTAACATCTAGCAACATGTCAAGGCCCCCAAATGAGAAGGAAAGATATATATACCCATTCTGTATGCGATTTACATATGATACGGTCCATCGACTCACTGTATCCTAACCTATTGACATAGGGTACGGAAAGTATCTACCCATATGGTCAAAGGTATGATGTTGATAGTGTCATGAATCGTTCTAATCCAAGAATCTCACATGATTCTTCCGCTGTGGCCACAGTCTCAAGCACTGATCACACATATCAACCCGCGAACTGGAATACTACTCTTATAAGAAAATATTATCCGAGAGAGTGGCGATTCTCTATTGTATTTTTACAAACTTCATGTGTTTCAATAAATGACCCAATCATACCCTTATGACCGGATCTTTTGAACCGGGGAAGGAGAATATCAAAGTTATTTGATCCACACATAATATTGTAAAGACCTAAAGTCTAAGGACTAGTCATATAATCAATACATGAAAGTTCTCACAAACACATGAGATAAACACTCCATATGAAAACTTTCGGCGGTCAGTTCGATGGACACGAGAAACTCATGCATCCATGTGATACACCAAGCGGACGGATCTTCGCTAGTAGCCTATGAGATCGGCTACCCCACTTAAGGGCGGATCATATCATCATGCTAGTCTCTCCGGTTTGTGAACGCCCAGATTATTCACAAAACTATGACTAGGAACATTTAAGAATACTGATTTTCATAAGGCGTGAAAGCCATCGTCTTATTACTCCAAGGGCTTTATTACAGTGTTGCTGATTCATATAAGTTATGTAAGACACATATAATAAAAATTGTCATTTTATTAATTAATGAAAATATTACAAATAAATGTACATATAGCCCATCAACAAGTTGGGTATATGGCATATCCCTAACAACATGCGCTTAGAAAACTTGACGGTGTAATCTATGTTTCCTAAGCACAACTCGAATATCCTACGACTGAGGGATTATTAAATATATGTGACGACCTCGACTTGTATAGTTCAGAAAGGTCGTTCGTGCTCTTTGCGAATTCAGAGGTGTTTGAATTGCGTACATATTGTTGGAGTTGGTGCTTGGAGTGCCAATACGAATTGTACATTTTATTATTTATTAATAAAATAACTACATTTTCATTTCATACCTTATTAATAGTATTGTCATTATGCGTATTAGACTGATGTATATATATGCTAAGAATGACATTGACCTTAGAATAGTCTTGTAGTAATACTAGACACTAGATGGTCCGACATTGGGATAAATATTACTATTATAAATTATTCTTAAAGTATATATATTCATAGTCGTTGGTTTTGGAATTCGGTCGAATTCCTATAACCTAGAAGACTAGCACATATCGTATATTGGAATTGGAGTTCCAATGGTTTAACTCGATGTACCATGAGTTTTGGACACTCGTATAGACGTGTGGGTATTGGTTGGACCGAATAATGAATTACTCACATGTGATTCATAATAGTTGGAAGTACACACCACCGTCAATAGGAATCTCCTCGAGTCGAGTAGCATATGTAATCATTTGACTATAGGATAACATTGATTTTGTGTGAGATCCTCCACACTTTGATGCCATGTATGTCAGAAACCTTTCATGGTATAGCCTCTAGATGTTCGTTGGGTGTGAACCGATGCACTCAGTAATCAAGTGCAAAGCAAGATAGGATCTGTCGGCCCGTATGTGTACCATAAGAAGTTTAGGTATCCATGTGAGTAAAGTAACAATTCTTAAAGCTTTGGCCAAAGTCGATCACCTAGGGTGGATCACATCAGTTATAAAAAATCGTGGACATATCGACATGAGATGTGCACCTCAGAAACTTGACGGTGTATTCAATGTTTCCTAAGAACAACTCGGATAACCTATGATGGAGAGATTGTTAAACATATAGTTCAGAAAATTCGTTCGTGTTCTTCGTGAATTCGGAGGTGGCCGAATTACGTACATATTATCTAGGCTTATATGACGAACATGTCTGAACTTAGAGAGTCCCAATATGAAGTATACTCGTTGAGTACCTGGGTAGCCGATTATTTTTGATAAAAGATAATATTCGATATTATAATTATCAACCAAGATAATCAAGTGTTATTGGATAACATTGATTATTTATTTTGACCTAATTGGATTAATTCAATAATTACACAATGATTAAATTGTAAAATCATAATTATCTCTATCATTTGAGGATATTATGGTAATTGTAAGCATGTAATAATAAGTGGTTTTGGCTTGATTTAATTGGATTAAATCAAAGTGGCAAACTAATCCATTTCCTAATCCTTGTCTTGATTTAATTGGATTAAATCAAAGTGGTAGACAATGGAGATTAGTCACACCTAATTATACATATTTGACCAAACTGGATTAAGCCCACATAAAAATTGATTACAACTTTTATTAATTAAAAATTGCTTAAGTTTTGCTATAAATAGCAAGCTTTATAATGGTTTTAATTAAACAAAGCAAAAACTTGAGAAAGCTAAATACAAGCAAGTATTAGAGAAATTAGCCTAAGTTAGAGAAGTGTTTAGAGAAGCTTTGTGAGGTCTCTACAACATTTCATCTAGGAGAAATCAAGATTGGATCTTGGGGTGAAGCTTGCTCGCATTGGAATCAAGATTGGATCTTGGAGTCAAGCTTGCTAATCCTTGAAAGTTCTCCAAACATTTCAACAAGGAGAAGTAGATTGGATCTTTGAATCAACCTTGCTAGGTAAGTTTGATCTTCTCCAAAAGCTATATTTTTCATTAATGAGACATATAGTGTTGAATTATGTATTAGATACATAATGTTGAAATTAGGCTAATTAATTGTGTTATGATGCTTTGGAAGTATAAACACAATATGCTTGTAATTGGGTCAAAATATCTATGTTAGACATGAACATAAAATTAGAGTTTGGAACTCTAGATTAAAACTTAGAGTTATGGCTACCATTCTATAATCACTTGATCGCCTTTGGGTGACCTAGAGTTGTTAACGAGACATTTCTTATTGGGATTATAATTTGGTTTGTGTATTGGATTCAAATAGTTACGCAAGTGCGTATTTAGAATAAATTTATGTATTTGTAAAAATATTTGATATTTTGAAAATTTTAAATTTTATTCGATAACATGTGTTGATGTTGGTTTTGAAATTAAAAATTAATTTTGGGTATTTTTGAAGTGTTTGGGGAGAGTTGGAAGCAATTAGGGTAAAAATTAATGAGTACGGGGCGCTACAGTGCACACACGCACTGTAGCATTTATAGTGAGTGCGCGCACAATACGCGCTACACGTGCTGATTGTTGGGGTTTTCTCAAAGACACAGGCGGAAGCGCGCAGTTCGGGCGAAATCGTAACTTTAAAAATTTTTAAACTTACCGAATAAATTATTCAATATCCCATATGAATAATTCATTCATATTTCACCTAAACATATTTATTCATATTTCACCTAAATATATTTATTCGATATCAAATAACGACATAAATATTTTAGAAACACTACGAAACTTTTACGAAAATATTTTTCGGCAAAATAACATAAAACACGTTTCTGTCCGAACCGACCAACCAATACACACGGGGGCTGCCCAGGTCAGGCCCAATAATACTTGGGCAGTTCATGGACTGCCCGAACATTGATCAATTCACTGTATGGACAGCGGACACCCGGTAAGCCCGAAACTCACCCGGTAATGCCGTTTTCGCCGTTTTCACCGTTTTCGCGTATTTCAACTCCGAAATAATTTTCGGAATTTGTTCCAATACCCAAAACACATCCAATACATTTATACAACATACTTTTCATCACCAAAATCACAGAAATTCCAGATCTGATTTGGTAACAAAAATTATCATTTTTCATGCTTTAAATCCAATTTTCTCAACATTAATCATATTAATACTTACACCACAAATGAAGAACTCAAGAACAATTATAGGAGTTACAAGAGTGGTCATAACACTCTAGAATGGAAACATGTCATCAAATGACAAAATTGAACTAATATTACACCAATATTATTCAATTTAACTTCACACATGCATTTAACCTCCAAATCCATCCTCCAAATTAAAAAGCCCCAAAATCTAAGAAAGAAAGAAACCCTATAACTTTTCTAGATGCTCAATAATAAGAAACAAACTTTCTAAGTTTAAGAATTATGAAGATTACCTCCAAATCTCCTAATTTCCTTAAACTTTCTTCTTGATTTCTTCACTTACTTCCTTGTTTCTTCAAATAAATTTTGGGAGCTTCCATGCTTGAGAGGTTCGGCCATGGCTCTCTTATGAAAGAGAAAACATAAAATTTCACTTAAAAAAACAAGCCAAAACTGACTTTAGGTGACAAAATGGTCATTTGGTCATTTTAATCAAATTAAATAATAATAAACTTTAAGTTAACAAATCCAATTTGTAAATTTTAAGCTTAAAATAATCATGCCACATGTAACCAATAAAAAACAAACATATTGCATAATAATTATGTAATATTGATATAATTTAATTAGCTAGATATTTAACATTTAAACACCTAAATAATTAATTAATGCGATTATTATTATATATGTATTTTTATTTACATTAAATAACAACTACATATATTAATGACATGTGTCAATGTCTCATTTGATAATTAATTAATATGTATCAAATATAAATACACATTAATTATTAATTGACCAAAATCCCCTAATGCATGTACTTTCGTTTAACCAATTAAACGATTTGAATTAACTCATTTAATAAGGTGAAGTATTATGATTAATCTATATTATCCATAACGCGTTGCCCGAGTTCTCAACGAGTACACTGCATATTGTGGGACTCTTTAAGTTTAGGTTTATTCGTCACGGAATCAAATTTCGTGTCCATAATTCACTCACTCGTAAATTATGATGACCACAGATAATCTCACTAAACTATGCAAGTCGAGGTCATTGTATATGTATAATCCTTATGTACATGCTATCAATATTATACCAGTTATATAGATAGAAACGTCAAATCCCTAAGGTATAATATAGTCGACTTTCATATTTACGATCTCTAAATAACACTCGGAACTCGCTTCCGAAGTATACCACGATCATAGATTTACTAGATCGCAAACACGTTCAAGATACCTATGCCCTGTACACAGGTCTGACGGATTCTATCTGTTACTCACAGGATATCATGAGTATCAGTCCACACCCAACGAACAAGCGGAGATCTGATCGAAATAGATCGGTGACGTGACTGTCATCAAAGTGTGGAGGATGTCTCATATATCCAAAGTGGTATCTCAAGTCGAAGGACCACTATGCTACTCGAGTCGAGAAGATTCCTATTGACGTTGGTGTACCATATATTAGTAAATCTTCGGTGAGTCGTTCAATGTTTATCAAATAAATACCTACACGTCTATACGAGTCTCCCAAGACTCATGGTTCATTGGGATAAACCATCGGACCAAGTCTCGATATAAGATATGTACTGGTCTCAGCGGATTTTACTAACCGACACATGTCAGTAAATCTTGACCAGGAACTTTATTTGAGAATATAAAACTTATAGTGATGCTTCCCAATGTAAATTACAAACTACGTTGTAACCGCGCAGTACATTGTAAATCTTGGGGTCTTTGTCTAATATATACATATCACTAAATCAGATTTAGTTTAAATCTAATCGTAATTAGATCGAATACGTATATAAAAATAAGAGATGCTACCATTAAGTAAGTAATATTATGGAAAAATGAATTGTTTATATTCATGAATCAGACATAAATACGATCCAGATTGGCATTCCGAGCACCATCCCTAACACTGATTTTGTTTTATCTCATTCTTGAGTTTCCGGACTCCGATTCAGTCCCGATATTTCCCTATACACACTTAATGAAATATAGTATTTCATTAAATATTTTAAAATTATACCCATACTTGATATCCATGGGTTTGATACAATTCCGCTGTGCGGGGCACCGATCTGTCCCTAGGGATTCCTCATCTGCTCTAGCACATATAAGCTAGGCTTTTATGACGAACGTGTCTGAACTTAGAGAATCTCATAATATGAAATGTACTCATTGAGCACTTGGGTAGCTGATAATATTTGATATTATAATTATCAATTAAAATAATTAAGTGTTTTTGAATAACATTAATTATTTACTTTGACCCAATTGGATTAATCCAAAATCACACAAGAATTTTGTTATAATTTCATAAATATCTTCACCATTGGAGGATATTTTGTAATTATAAATATGTATTTGTCTTGATTTAATTAGATTAAATCAAAGTGGCAGATAATAAACTAATCAATTTGATAAACTTTGTCTTGATTTAATTGGATTAAATCAAAATCGTAGATAAAGATGATTAGTCACTCCTAATTATATATATTTAGACAAATTAGATTAAGCCCACCTAGAAGTTGATTAGAACTTTATTAATTAAAAATTATAAAGCATTGCTATAAAATGCAAGTTTGAGCAAGTTTTTAATCAAGCTTGAGCTTAAGAAAGTTAATCTTGTGAAAGCTAAAAAAATAAGATTTAGAAATATTAGCCTAAGTAAAAGAAATATTTATAGAAGTTTTGGAAGTTTTCTACAATATTTCAATAAGGAGAAATCAAGGTTGGATCTTGAAATCAAGCTTTTTAGCTTTGGAAGTTTTCTACAATATTTCAACAATGAGAAGAAAATTAGATTTTGGAATGAAGCTTATTAGGTAAGTTTGATCTTCTCTAAAGTTATATTTTCATTAGTGAGTTATCATTAATGAAACATATAGTGATGTATTATGTGTTGGATACATAACAACATAGATTGATGTTGAAATTAGGCTAATAAATTGTGTATGGATGCTTTGGAAGTATAAACACAATATGCTTGTGATTGAGTCAAAATATTTATGTTGGACATAAACATAAAATTGGAGTTTGGAACTCTGGATAATAGCTTGGAGCCTTGGAGGTATGACTACCATTCTAGAATCACTTGACCACCTTTGGGTGAGTTAAAATTATTCGTGAGTCATTTCACTGTGAGATTCTATTTTGGTTTGTATTTTGATTCAAAGAAATACACACACACACACACACACACACACACACACACACATATATATATATATAACATGTGTTGATGTTGGTTTTTATATTAAAATTATTTTGGGGTGTTTTAAAAGGTGTTTAAGATTTTTAAAATAAAAAAATTGAAATATTGAGGCTGATGCACACTGCACAACATGTTTCCGCCAACAGCATGCGTGGCAATCTGCTTGCGCGCATGCCCGCGTACGGCCTGAGGGATGGACGCTCTCTCCATTTTTTCGGACTCCTATTCATCCTCGCTTTTTCCTTACACACTCGTAATGAAATATAATATTTCATTAAAATACTTAAAAATACACTCATACTCAATTACCATGGGTTAGACCTATTTTCACTGCACGAGGCACCAATCCGACCCTATGGGTCCCACATCTGCCCTGACACCAACATACCCCGTGTAGATTTTGAGGGCTTAGACATGGATCGACATTCTTCTATAACTCGAGCTGAGCTAGAACGTCTTAGAGAAAGATTCAGCATTCCCGAGGGAGTATACTTGGACCTTCCCGATGACCAGGATCGGGCAAGCCAGCCAATTGGTAATCAATAGTTATATGTGCAGCTTTCTTTGATATGGGCTTGAGGCTGCCCATCCAGGGATACTTTGAGAATATGCTCGTAGCTATGAACTTGGCCCCCTATCAGCGGAACTTGAACGGATGGAGAGTGCTCGTTGGGCTTTACGTGATTTGGAGTCGAGCTGGCCTATGTGAGCCGTTTGTTCATGAATTGAGGCGACTTTACCGCCTAAATGACAACCCAAATAAGTACAATGGTTGATACTATTTGTCTGCCTATTCCAAGGACAAGAGTATGATCACCAAGCTCTCGACCGCAAGAACTTCAAAATTAAATGGTTTTGGTTCAGGGCTCTCAAGGGGCAAGATCAACTTCATGAAGGCAGAGAAATTTATGTCTTGAATACGTTTGCAGAAGGTAATACCGACTCTCTCAAACTCCTATAGAAATTTTAAGATTTAATTTACTAACACATTTGTCACCTTTGTAGCTTGTTAGGGGGACCCACCGAAGGCGCGCCACTGAACCAGACATATGATAAATATGGAAACCCCATACTCGGGCCATTATTTAGACCTAGTCCATGCTCATCTCTAGTTGAGGCGGGTTTTATACAAGACACCCCTCCTCCAACTGGTAGAAGGCCTGGTAGTTACCAACCAACATTTTTCCTGCTTTATTTACTTTTCTTGCTGTCATCATCTTTTCATTTGACCCGATCACATTTTCTTACTTTCTGAATTGTATTTTTTTCTTATGCAGCAATGTCTAAAAAAATGATCAACCGTTTTCTATATTGTAGGTTCTAGCAAATGCCAGACTCGGGGCGGGCCAAGTGCTCCCCGAACCCGAGTCACTACACCACTATCACCATCATCCTCAAGGCAACACACTTTAACACCACCACCACCGCCTGCGAGGCAAAAAAATATGAGCACATAGGGTTGGTGGTGAGGCAACCGAGCGTAGCATGGAGGAAGCAACGACCTAAGGAAAACTTCACAAGTAAATAGGAAGGCCCCGATGGCCCGTTCTTCACATGAGGCTACCTCTACCTACGCTATGAGGGTCGATGACCTCCTAGAAAACATGAAGCCCAAGATGGGTCACCTCATTCCGGCCACCAATTACATGGCCATGGTCGTCACCCAAGTTGGCAGTTTTCTTTAAAAGGTAAAAAATCTTCAGCCCAATCCCTCCATATATCAATTGTCTTTATATATTGACCTGGTCTGTTTTCGTGTAGAGGGCCTACTTGATGACCACCAATATGAACGTGCTGACTAATACTCTGACGGAGGGTCGGGCTTAGAGGTTGCAAAATGAGCTGACCAGAAATGAGCTACAACATAACAAAGAGTTGGCTGATGCAAGGGTTGAAACTGAAACAATCTGTCCCCTTAAAACTTGATCAAATTAAAAGACCAACCTCATTGATCTGATCCGTTGAGGACTGTTCCTCCCTCATCACTGGCACTATGGACCGACCATATTAACAAAGTAATCTGATGCCCTCCCACCAACATGAAAAGTAAACTAACCTGACCACCGGCCAACCCGATTCGTTGCCTTGAGGCTTCATTCCATACTTAGCCATAAATCAGTAATAAACTCCACCTTCACCAATGGTTGTACCTGCACCAACCTACACAGTCCTCTTCAGGCCAACCTAAGCCCATGCTGACTGAAACTTAACCAAAAATCTTCTTAAAGAAACACATCTTCCTCATGGTCATAACCAGCAAATCAGATCCATCCATTCCCCTTAAATTCGACCTGAGATGGGGTTGATTTGCACTGACCAAAATCTGGAAGTAGAACCCTTAAATTTCTCTTTCCCTAAGTATCCTGAAGACTGTGCGATAATAGATAATTCCACCCCTCGTATCGATCGCAAGTCAATGCCTTAGGGGGGAAGTTTCAACCAAATGTTGTTTAATCACATCATACAAAGGGAACATGGCCCTCATAACTAGAGATGGCAAGCAGACCCGGACCCGGCCCGAATCCGCATGGACCCGGCCGATCCGGGTCCGGGTAGACCCGAGTCAGGGATTAAAATATCCAGACCTAGGTTTTAAAAATTAGGACCCGATCGAATCCAGATCCGGACCCGGGATCGCACGGGTCTGACCCGGATAAACCCGGGTCCGAAAAATATAATAAAAATTAAATAAAATAAATTAAAATATAATGAAAACTATAAAATAATATGCATATATATATATATATATATATATATATAAAATAGAATATAATTAAAAATATAAAAGAATTGAAATAAAACTAATAAAATTGACAAAATCCAAATATAAATATAAAATAATACAATTAAAAATTAAAAAAATAAAATAAAATAAACTGGGTATCCGGATCCGGACCGAGTAGACCCGGGTCCGGACTCGTGTATATTTACCCGGGTCCGGAACTGGACCCGAGGTAATGAAAATGCTTCCGGATCCAGACCCGGGTCCGGATCCGGATTTTGCTATCCCTACTCATAACACTACTTACAAAATAATAATGCATCGAAGAAGAAACTCCAACCCTGATCCATTTAATTCTCATGATCAGGAGGGAACATTTCCTCCCCGTTTTATCTCCACAATAAGCTTTAGGGGGAAAATCATCCAACCCCGAGCCATTCAATCACAAAAGGCCTTGAGGAAAAATATCTGACCCCGAGCCATTTCAATACATATTTGGTCACATGGGGAACACCCTCTTCCCGTGCCATTAACATAATAAGGCCTCGGGGAAAATCATTAACCTCGAGCCATCTCAACATTCTTGGTCATTATGGAACACTTCCTCATCGTGCCATTAACATAGGAAGACCTAGGGGAAAACTTCCGACCCTGAACCATAATCAACACTTGGCCACGAGGGAAAATCCTCCATGTGCCATTAACATAGCAATGACTCGAGGGAAAACTTCTGACCTCGAGCCATAATCATACTTGGTCACGAGGGAATACCCTTCCATTGACATTAACATTGCAAGGCCGTGGGAGAAAATTTTTGACCCTGAGCCATAATCAACACTTGGCTACGGGGTAAACCCTCATCGTGCCACTAACACAATAAGACCTCAGGGGAAATCATCAAACCCCGAGCCATAATCAACACTTGACTACGAGGGAAAACCATCATCGTTCCATTAACACAATAAGGTCTCGAGAAAAATCATCTGACTTTGAGCCGTCCAATCACATAATATATCACAAAAGGAAAATATTCAACCGCGAGCCATCCACATAAAAGGCATCGGGGCTGGCATCTCACCTCGGGCTGTGTAAAAACAAAACAAAAAAGTAATGGAGGTGACTTATCACTCACACCATACTACCCAAAATATCGAAACAATATAGACAACATCCCATTCTGTGTTGCCCAAAACAACAAAGGTCACCGATGTGGCATACCACCCAGTGCATACTTAAGTTGAAATCGCCATGTTGACATTTATCCTCCACGTGATATGCACCTCACAATCCATTTGCCTTGTGGACCTCTGTTAACTCCAGGCTATGGATACCAAAAGAGGGTGGCAAACACCATGAGGCGTTATCTCTCTTCATGCTACATAGACCCCGATAATACAATCATCACAAATGCCCTTCCACATTCGACATTATATACCTTTCAATCCAATCGCCCTGTGGACCTTTGTTACCATCAGACTATGGATCCCAGAAATGAGGTGGGAAACACCATGGAGACATTATCCCTCCCCATGTTGTACAAACCCCAAGACAACAATCGTCACGGATGCTCGGGGGCCCTTCCTGCACTATGCACCTCAAATAGGGATTCCAACGCCACGTGGTCCTTCCGGCCACACATACTATGGTTATCCCGAGACTATAATCATCACGTAGGTCCTCAAACCTTACGCGCTATGTACCTCAAATGGGGGCGTCAAATTCCACGGGGGCACGATACATCCCCGTGCTATGATCACCCCGAGCATAAAATTATCACGGAGGCCCTCCAGCCACTCATGTTTTGTAGCTCATCTTCAATATCTTCGAAGGTACAAAAATCACAGGGTACTTGCGTTCCAATCCAGGGAATTTTGTTAATTGTATCATTAGAGTTTGTGTGCCACATATGTGCATACTTTCCGCACAATGTGTCGCACCTTTTGCTGGCATTGAGGACATAAATCCACAATGATCCCAATTTTCACACCGCAACATTTGTTGATTGTGAATGCCATAAGGTATGACATTTCCTTGAGCCGTGATTTACACATTTGGCAATCGTTGAACATCCCGGACATAAGTATTTCTCCATAATATCAAACAAATATTTCACATTCGAATAACCAACAAACATATATGGGTGCAAGTTCTTATTATAAATAGAAAAGTTTTACTTGTATTCTAGAAAACTACCGCTTATCTTACAACTCTATGTGAGACTTCTTAGAGAGGCTCTATTGATATTACATCCTTAGCATTTCAATATTCCATAGAGCTTGGTGCCATCCAGCTGTTTCCAATGATAAGCACCCGTCCAGGTTGAAACCCGTGCTACCAGATTACTTCCAATTATCTGTAATAGTAGTCCAATGAACCCATAATTGATAGACAATATTTCTCCTCCACGCCCAACTTATCTCCTTATCGCGCTTGCTACGAAGGATAATACCACCCTACAATCTCTCGTCTTCTTCTTTGTCCATCAACACCAGCGGTCATGTGGATTTTGCCACGAGATCGACCGAAGCCTACTCCTCGATAAATACCTGAGGAATATTACAAATATCATATTCACTCAGATTTTCCAACCACTTCCCAAGACGACCCAATGTTTCTCGACCTCATATATTTCTTATACTAAAGCTGAGCTAACTGTATGTGATGAAACAATTGAGCACATAAATTTATCACCCAGACTTGGCTTAGCCAGAAGTGGAGGTCGATAAGGTATTCTTTGAGCTACTGAAAAGCATCCTCGCACTCAGTCCAATCTCTACCTTTCTCCCAACTTATGCATACACTCCTCCGCCAATGCTTCCCCAATTTCGTGGTTTCCATCTTCTGTCATTGCCTTATTATGTTTGTTGTTTTTTGTACCATGTCGCCAAAGACGGTGCCAACTGTTGACAATTTTTTTTTCTTTCCAATGGCAATATAGGAAATTTACCCCTCTAATACAATGTAGTTGGGTACACGAATCACTTTATCTCTCTATCACTAGCTTGCTTTACTAGTTTTGCTCTCAATTTATAAGTATTGTGAAATGTAAAAGTTGCTAACCAATTACAATCTCTCTCTTTCCGAAGATTCGTAGCTAAAAAAGTCAATATTCCCTACAATGACTTCAACCCCTTTATATAGGTTCTTAAATCACCTTTCCAATCTACCCTGACGTCACCATGTATCAATCAGACGTCGTTACATCCTTTAGTCATTGCTTCCACCACCTTCTCAGCCAATTAAATAGGCTTGTTTTTCGGCTACTACACCGGCCTATGGCGGCTACGACTCTGCCACTGCACCGCCCTATGGCGGTTGGCAGGGCCTATACCCAATGTAAACCATTGTTTTATCTCTTTCATCATTAGCTTTATAGATTCACTCCTTACCAGGTAGGGTATACGTCATGATGCTCCCAAACTAGTCGGTCATCATCCCATCTTCATTTCTCAGGGTCGGATTACCAGGACAAATGGTACTCTATCAAAATCCACACTTCAAAGTTGTCGGGTCGGGCACCCCCTACGGATGATACTTCATTGGATCAGACTAAATATACTCTCGGAACATCCAAAAAAAAACCCTATTTTCATGTGTTAGGGTCGGGTGTCATCATCACTTGCCTCTCCTCTGAATCTCTCTTTAGGAAGAACACCTCATTGCACACTATGGTCAGGTCATTTCTTCATCCTTCATCTTACCTCTGGGCTCTTGGGCCTTTCTATCCATTTGGTTCGGTAGTACCGTATTACCTTTCAACTTTTCTCGAGATAAGGGCTTGCAAAAAACCATTATCAACAATATGCAACAACTTACATTTTCTGCAATATAGCCAAAACAACTATTGATTTTATATGCAAATGCTGCACTATAATGATACCTATTAGTAATTTTACAAATGCTGCAACATACACACCAACTGATGAATTTCATGTGGTAGCACCTGAGCGGCCAAGTTAATTAATGTCAATTTCATGAACGATAAATTTGGCGGGATATACCAGGTTTAAGTGTGAAGTGAGTGTATGGTTAGCGGCCCACTTCTGTGGAATTTCGGGACGCTTATGACAAAGCAAATCTCTTAAAAACTTTCGGTGTGTGTGTTTTTGGACTGTTGGCTTTTCGAAAGCCTATATGTAACACATTCTATGCAACTTTATTTTTACTCTACTCAACTTCTCTTCTTAGTTAGTCTTCACTAACTAGTCCTCTTATCAATCTCTCTTTTTGAGCCAAATATTTCTAGCATTGACAGTTGAAAATTTAAATTTTGAATGATTTTAGCTACTGAGTACTGTAAGAGATTCCTATTTTGGAAGTTTTAGCAAGTTGCTTTAGTGAACATTTTAGCCTGTTTTGGCATCTGAGTAATGGGTATAGCTTAAATTTTAGTTTTTTCAGTTCATTTTAAACTTCTTTGGGGGATTAAACTTTTTGTGGGGGTTGGTGGGGGTGAACTTTTGATCATAAGAACAATTTCAATCCTTTTAACAATGATCTTGATGCTCAACGGGTGCATTCTGTGGAGGTTGCATTCGATTCTTCAGAACAAATCTACTGTTGTTAAAAGCTTCTATTTTTGGATTTTCCAGATCTTTAATATAGATACAGTTTAGGCGCTTACCCCATTTCACTTTCATAAACCACCGCACCTGCTCTGTTTGCTTGTATTATAAGTTATCCTTTTAACTCAGTTTTTTTTTGTTTTTTTTTGTTTTTTTCATTTCTGTACTTTTACTTTCTATATAGAACTGTAGAGGGGAAAAAATGGGAGGGGCATCATTGCCACCAGGTTTTCGATTCCATCCAACTGATGAAGAATTGGTGGGATATTACCTGAAAAGAAAAGTCGAGGATCTTGAAATTGAGCTTGAGGTGATTCCTGTGATCGACTTGTACAAATTTGATCCTTGGGAGTTACCAGGTACTTTTGAATCAATCTTTTTATGCATACATAATAGAAGCCTGCAGTAATTAGTGATCAAAGAAAGTTCAAGCCAATGTGAACAAGGAATTGTTTATATCATGAAAAGCACTTTTTTGTTTGTTTTGTATATTGATTCTTTATGGACTCACCAATTACAAGAATTCTTTCTTCATATGGGGCCTTAAATTTTTTATTCTAAAAGCCAATGTTATTGGATTTTGTTTATGCAATTCAATTTTCACGAACAATCATGAGAAAGAAAGCAATACCATACAGTTTCTTTTTATCTTAAATCATATTGTTTTGAGAATTAAATACACTGAATATCCTGCTGTAAATTTGCAGAGAAATCGTTCCTTCCAAGTAGAGATATGGAATGGTTCTTCTTCTGTCCGAGGGACCGAAAGTACCCAAATGGCTCAAGAACAAATAGAGCTACCAAAGCTGGCTACTGGAAAGCCACCGGAAAAGATAAAAAGGTTGTTTGTCCATCTACTTCTGCAACTGGGTACCGTAAAACTCTAGTTTTCTATCGCGGGCGTGCACCTTTAGGGGACCGAACAGATTGGATAATGCACGAGTATCGACTTTGTGATGATGTTTCTCACGGATCACCAAATTTTCGGGTAATTTCATATGATGTATATTCTAGAGAGCTTATACGCTTCTGTAATGTAGTGCAAGAAACTGAGATGTGCTTGGTAACTCTTACTCTATGTAGGGAGCTTTTGCTTTATGCCGCGTTGTCAAAAAAAATGAGCAAGTGAAGACAAGTCATTCTTCATATGGAGAATCAAATGCCAAGAGGGTCGGAAGCAGTTCAAGCATTGTTGATTTGGCATCAATGAAAGCTTGTAATGAGCCCTCGAGCATCTCCACTGACATTTCTTCTCAAGCAAGTTACCTGTACAATGAGAGTCGCTATTCAAGCCCGATCACTTCTCCTTATCCTTGTGAAATCTCAACAATACCCGAGTCTTGGCCTGCTCCTATGGAGACAAATCCTGCAAATCTCACAGTCTCACCTGATCCAATTCTTGATTCTTCAAAGGTAAAACATTTGGAATTTGAAAAAGGGAATTCCAAGGACTAAATTAATTACATATGTTTTTGTGATTTCTTGTTGATTTCCCATTGGCTTGTTGCAGGACTATCCACAGGCCCATGAAGCTGTATCCGAGTACAATCCCAACTATGGGTTTCAAAACTCAATGACGCCATGGCGGCCATTCGAGCATACAGAATTCTCACCTAGTTCATCCTACTCTAATTTTAACGGAGAAATTGAGCTTGCAGAAGATCTCAGTCGAATTGGCTGCATGTCACCATACTCAGTACATGCAAACTACACAGGTTTCTATGGGAATGAAGATATGTCCTATGAAGGTTATGAACAGAACAATTCACTGGATTACTCAAGTCTATTTTGAACTTGAAAATTGGGTTGGAGCTCCAGTAGGCAGGCAAGCAAATGGGGATTGGGGTTCGTGGGAGTATAATTGTCTCTGGTTGATATCTAGGGGTCTGTCGCGTGAAGTTTAATTAACTAGTGTATCTTGTTATCGTCAATGACTCTCCAAGACAACGCGTTTTAAATGTTGGATCTTGGAGCTCAAAATAAAACTCCATTGATTTGCTGTTTGTTCTGGTTTTGGTTCTGGTTCATATAGAAGTTGGATTTATAGTCGTCTTGGCCTATTTTCATGTTTAGTGAAAGGTTTTCCCAGGCAGTCACTTTTATCGATTTCACCTGGAGTTGGATTAATCATAGTTTGTACTATTTATGCGGTAATGAGAAAATAAACTTGTTGCACAAGTAAACTTATAATATATGTTTTTACTGCTTGAAATCTTTATTTTTCTAGGTGTCTGTAGTACAATATTTTAAAATGCAATGACATTAGAACATCTCTGCGTCATTGATACAATTACTCATATTAGTGAATGTCAAAGGTCAGTTATCAGACAGTTTACACAAATTTAATTGAAAAGTTTAAGCTTACATAATTCTTAATAGCAAAGATGATAATGAAGATTGTGTCATATTTTCACAAGTCATTGACAATTTTGCTAAAAGCACCTTTCGAAGAAGCACAAGCAGTTGAGTTCTTTAGTTAGCAATATTTGTTAGATATTCATTAGAAACTCCCATTTTCGTCCCTAAGCGAGGTGATTTAATGGTATAGGGCTCATGATCTGTCATTCGGGTCCTGGTTCCAAATCTATGGGTGCGTTTTTTGTAAGAGCCAGAGACAGCAGGAGGTTTTTCTTGTTCCGCTTAATATCAGATCGAGTGATTTGACGATGAGATTTCCAACGTTTCCCAAAAAAACACTCCCACTTCCATGTCAAGTTCCACAAGCAATGGAATAGCTGAAACAATTTCTAAAAAGAGCATGTAAACCTTTACTTGCTTAGCATGAAGGACCATTCAAAAGTACTTGCAAAGACTTAAAACACTACTTTCCTTTCACCTTTTTCTTCCAAGTGCTTGTAAGTTCCAAATACATCTCATATGCTTACGTATATGAGAAGCACTTACCTCAATACCAATGAGCCAAGAAAGGAATTGATTGTTGCTTTTGTATTAAATTTAGGGGTGAATGTGAAGAGCCAACCATATATATGCATTTTCAAAAGGGAAAATGTCTTCTCAGTAGTTTTTTTCCGTAGGTTTCTGATTTTTCTTAATTTAAGTGTTATTTATTTAAATTTGGACTTGTGAAAACACAATAATATTATCAACTCAAAGTTTAAGATTTTATTTTTCTAAAATCTTGAAAACATTAATAAATAACACTTGAATTAAGACTAAATTTTTTCAAGCCCAATCTTTTTCAATAAAGAGTCATTGTTGCATTCTATACTAACGGTAGGGACGTAAAGGATAATTATGAAAAAAAATCAATAACTTAATGAATAATTATGCAAAAAAATTAAGGATCCAAAGAGCATTCTCTCCTTTGAAATAATAGATAAATGTCTATTTCTATGTGCTTAAAAATTAACAGTTTATTAACTCTTACAATGGAAATAAAAGATTACAGATTCAAATCTTATAGAATACTTTTAATTTGGATTTGAGTGGAGCGAAAATATAATATTTGAAAAAAAAAAATGTTAACAATTTGTTCCCCGCTCATTCTTCAACTTTGGAAGAATCTTGATAAAAAGAGAGGTGCACTAATGTGACTTTAAGGATGCTTTCCCAAAAAAAAAAAAAGACTAATCATCTACGAGCACTTTTCATGCAACATGATGCTCTCATGCTCCCACCCCCTTATTATTTATAGGTTTATTTTTGAGATCATTGGAAATCCCACCGTCAAATCATCCCTTCTGGACTTAAGTGAAGTAGGTAAAATTCTCGACTGTCCCAGACATATACAAGAAACGCACTCTCTAAATTCGAACTCAGAACCTCAATATAAAATCATAAATCTTACACCATCAAATCATGCCCCTTGAAGATTTTATAGGCTCTTTGCTTCGCTGCCAAACATATAAATGATTTTGGTAGTTTCCAAAATTCACTGTTCAACAATATGCTCCACTTGTTTAGATAGATTGAGAAAGATACGAAGAAAAAAGGTATTTAAAATATGTGCAGTATTTAATAAAGTGGCGCCTTCATCATTCACTTTCAAATGTAAAGAACTGATCAAATGCCTTGGAAACTTGAAATATGTCTCCAAGTGTTTGTTTCTAGATATTGTTTTCAGTAAATGTTCTTTCTATAATAAATATTAGTTCAATTTTTATTGATAATATCCGTGATAAAATAAGTTCAATTGAGTTGTAATTAGTCTTGAAGATCTTGGAGCAATTGGACTGGTATTTGACAGAGCTGGAGCATTTCCGTTAGTGCTGCGTTCGTTTCAGAGTTCGAACGTGTGGCACTAGTGGAATGTTCTCCATTGGGTCCGAAAAAAATATTACAGAGAGCAAACATTCGTGGTACGTTCGAGGAAGCGTTCGAACAAAATATTCCATAGAGACATCGTTCATGGTGCGTTCGAGTAGCGTTCGAACGAGTCTTTCCAGTGGGCATGCGTTCGTGATGCGTTCGAGTAATCGTTCAAACGTGACTGCGATCTGAACGCGTTTTTGAGCTTTTTCACTTTGAAAAACCCTATATTTACACCATACCTATAAATAGAACATGTAGCCACCATCCCCAAGTGTTGAAACACGAATCCTTTGAGCCCGAATCTTTCAAAGCTTTCAACCTTCTTTGATTCCACCCTTGAAGACTTCTTATCTTATTATCTTTTTCATTAATGATGTGAATCCCTCTTTGATAAACTTTTAACACAACCAAACCCAAAATCCTTAATCCTTCAGAGTTCGCAAGGAGGAAATTTGGTAGTCAGAGTTTCGGCATGTGAGAGGATTTGATTCACTCAGAGACTTTCGAGGTTCATAAGAAAACCATGGTGTGCGGGCTTAAGGAGTTCCTTGGGTTCTTACAGTCTAGAGGTACTTGAGTCGGTGGAGTTGCCATCATAGATCTTGACCATCGCTGTAAGTTTTTCTCTATATAATTGATTGAGCTGGTAGCCGAGATACCCGGAGTGGTTTTTATACTTGCACGAGTTTTCCACTTCGTCACCAAAATTATTGTGGTGATTTTGTGTGATTATTTTATTTTCCGTAATTTATTTATTTGTTGGATATTGTGGTTGCTTGTTGAGAATCCATAGACACATGAATTAGAACTTGTCTCGATTATTATGTGTAATTTCGCAGAGGGTCAGAACCTTAGGTAATCACGAACTTTCAATTGGTATCAGAGACAGATCTCGATCCTTCACCCATTAGCTATGGATCGTAGTCAACCCCTAAATTGTCCCACATTCTTTGAAGGGACTGAATATTTGCATTTGAAAGGATCGCATGAGAGCGTTCCTTAAGTCCTTAGATGGCAGGGTCTGGATGACAGTAGAGTACGAGTGGAAACATCTCGTTGTTATAGTTGATGAGGTCTCTTTCCCTAAAGACAAATTGACCTGAACCAAAGATAAATTTGATGCTAGCAATAGGAACATCAAGGCAGTTAATGCCATACATGGTGATGTATGTTCTGCTGAATTTAGGAGAATCTCCATGTGAGAGATAGCCAAGGATGCTTGGGGCATCCTGCAGACTGTGCATGAGGGCACATTGTCTGTTAAAAATAATAGACTCCAGGATTTAGCTACTATGTTTGAGGTCGTCCAGATGAAAGATGATGAGACCTTTGATGAGTTCTACGCTGAGATTAACGATGTCGTTAACTCAAGCTTTAACCTATGAGAGACTATCCATACTAGTAGGATAGTTAGGAAAATCCTTAGATCCTTACCTGATAAGTTCCTACCCAAGATCACCATCATCGAGGAAAGAAATGAACTCGATCAGCTTAAACTAGAAGACCTCGTAGGAAAACTGCAGGTTTATGAGAAGAAACTTCCTGGTTATAAAAAGCTAAAAATCATAGCGATGAAAAGCGCGAAGGAAGTTGCTCATGGTCCATCTAGTGATGATGATAATGTTGGGGTCATATCAGGGAGGCGCAACGGAAGGAGCGCGGTTCAGGCGAAATCGTAGTTTAAAATTTTTAAACTTACGAATAAATTATTCAATATCCAATATTGATAATTCATTCATATTTCACCTAAACATATTTATTCGATATCATATAACGACATAAATAATATAAAAACATCGCGAAACTTTTGTGAAAATATTTTTCCGCAAAATAGCATAAAACACGTTTCCGACCGAACCGACCGACCAATGCACATGGGGACTGCCCAGGTTAGCCCCAAAAATATTTGGACAGTTCGTGGACTGCCCGAACAATGCCCAGTTCACTGTTTAGGCAGCTGTTCGGTAACGCCGTTTTCGCTTATTTTCACTCTGAAATAATTTCCGATAAATATTTTCATTGGGAAATTAAAATAAACCAATTTATTCTAATTACTCAATAAATAAAAATTGAATTTTTTATCTGAAAAATCAGATTTATCATTAATTATCGTGAGACCCCAAAGTTTTGCAAATTAATCATTTTGGTCCTTAAAATGTCAAATACATATTTAATTGATTCCAAATCAATCCCAAAATAATTTATACATGTCTAATACATGAATTTATAATTTTCAACAAAAATCCAGAAATGTTTCAGAATTACCGAAACAGCCCCTGAACTTTTGTTAATTCCAATTTGTTCAAAACACATCAAGATCAAATACAATCAATCCCAAATTTAATATACATCAAATTACATTACATACATGAAAATCCCCAAAATTGGATTAGGTTTAGAACCCCAATTTCATAAATTAATCCAATTACACAATTTACATTAAATTGAATTAATTCAACACTTTAATCATTCAATTACCACACCAATCAAGTCTCACCATCATGAAATTACTCAAGAACAATTCTAGGTTAATTATGAATGGTTAAGCAACTCTAGAATGACGACTTTAATTCCTAATTAATCTAATAAGCTTAATTACATTTAACAAGCTTATTAATTAATCATACATGCTTAAACACCTTCAAAAAAAATTTCCAACACAATAATTTACGTAATTAAACATTAGAGAAAATTCTAAACCACACAAGTTGAAGTATAGAATCATAGAAACAATTTCTAAGTTGAAGATTGTTGGAAAAACTTACAAATACTCCAAGCTTTTGAACTTTTTCTCCAATGGTTCTTCAATTTTCTCTCATTTAACTTAGTAAATATTTGTGAAACTTGTCTTGCTATTTGAAATTGAAAACGAAACACTTATGTAATTTTTGCCCCTTAGGCGTGAGCCATGGAAGAAAAATTATTTAATAAGCATTTCAATTTGTTTTATTTCAATTGGTACAAGTTTACATTAATAAAGATAACAATTATCTTTAATAAAGCAAACTTGCAAATGGACCTCTAATATCATGTCATTTAAAAGCTTCAATAAAGCAAATGATGACTTAAGATATTTGTTATATTAATTAATTTAATTATTTAATAATTAAATAATAAATATAAATATATTAAATATATGTATTATATTTACATTAAATATCTCAAATATATATATTAATGATATATGTCAAACATCACAATTTGATATTTTATTAATGTGTATTTAATAAAATCAAGTATTAAATATAAATACACATTAATACGGAAATGACAGTTAGGTCCCGATTGCATGTATTTTTCGTTTAACCATTAAACGAGTTATAAATAATCAGTATTATTCATAACAGTTGCCTTAGTGCTCTATGAGTATATTTCATTAGTGAGACTCTCTAGATTTAGGCATATCCGTCACAAAATCCAATTTCGTGTTCATAATTCACCCACCCGTAAATTATGACGACCACAGATAAACTCGCTGAATCATACAGGTCGAGGTCATTGCATACGTATAATCCCTCCGTCACAGGTATCCGGATTATCCCATAAATATAGATACAAGCGTCAAATGTCTATAGGTATAATCTTCCGAAGTATACCACGGCCATGGATTTAACATATTGCTAATCATATAATGAATACATATGCCCTGTACACATGACTGACGAATCCTATCTTGATACACACAGGATATCATGAGCATGAGTCCACACCCAACGAACAAGTGAATGTATGATCTAAATATATCGGTGATGTGACTGACATCTAAGTGTGAAAGATAACTCATATATCCATATTGGTATCTCAAGTCAAAGAATCACTATGCTACACAACCCAAGAAGATTCTTATTGACGTTGGTGTACCATCTATTAGGTAATCTTCGGTGAGTCGTTCAGTGTTTATCAAATAAATACCTACACATCTATACGAGTCTCCCGAGACTCATGGTTCATTGGGATAAACTATCGGACCAAGTCTGATATACGACATGTACTGGTCTCAGCAGATTTTACTAATCGACTCGTGTCAGTAAATCTTGACCATGAACTTAATTTGATAATAGATTTCTAGTAGTGACGCATCCCAATGTCAATTACAAACTATATTGTAATTGCGCATTGTAGATGCTGATTTTCGCCTGAGGTCTACAATCGAGATTTCGTGAGGGGGGCACTTGCGATCCTGTAAAACAAAGAGGTAGGGTGAGCATGAAGGGTCTGCCCACCGGTGTGGTGGGTGCCGTAGGCACTCCGACGCCCAAGTCAGAGATGGTAATTAAGTGTAAAAAGTCGTAGGAAGAGGAGCAAGGTCAGATATTACCTTAATCCCCGTAGACTTCCGTGAGGGCGGTAGGTGAGTTGTGATGCCGAAAGTTATGGAAAAAGTATTAATGAGTAGGGAGTCGTAGAGCTCCAAGTCCCCTTCTCCTGGAACCTCATTTTTTATATATACATGCTCTAGTAATGTGTGCCTTTATTGCCCTTTGATTGCTCGTCCGTTGGGTCGACTTCATGAGGAGATATTACTGCATTTTGCCCATTGTAGGCTGGAACAGATGGGTTTATGAATGGTGTTTATGACCTTGGGCGTTACGTGTGCTGCCCTTTTGATGGTCCTTCACTCACGGGCGTTGGCGCTCTTTGGACCTGGGACCGCATTATGTCTTTGGGGTTTGGTTAATGGGCTTCGGGGGTGCATTCAGTAGTGGTCATGGAGCAAGAGGTCGAAATTACCCCCGTACCAAATTTGGCCCGTACAGTTTGTCCCATACTCTCTAAGTCAATGAGTGTTTGGCTTGGAGAGTAATCACCGGTCGTGTCGTCTGAAATGAGCCACGAGGGTCTTTGTTGCCCTAATCAAGTCTTAAACGAGCGACTTGAGTGTCGACTGGACAAGGGATATGTCCTCAATGGGACTTAGTGAATGTTCTCTGGTCATGACCTAGGTCCAAGTTTTCTTCTTGCTTGGTTTTGCCTCAGTCGGCATTTCTATGCGAGGTACTTGGGTGAGCTCCATTCGTCTAGTCAGAGGGCCATCAGAGCCTTCGGGTCGTTTGAGCCGAGTATGAACCAAGCTTTTAACTTGCCTGATGATGGTAAATGAGATATTTGCTCAATTGGTATCTGAGAATGACCAAATCGAGTCTACATGTCGAATGGACCAGAGGAAGGTTAAAAGAACTAAAACTTCACTATTACGAGCCACTTGGGAGGTGATCCCGTCGACTGGACCTGATGAAGGCCATGAGGACATTTGCTCGTTTGGTATCATTGAGGGACCAGAGCGAGCATACATGTCGGCTGGACCAGGGGAAGGTCGAATGAACTAAAATTCGACTCTATTACGAGCCACTTGGGGGTGATCCCGTCGACTGGGCTTGATGAAGGCTACAAATGACATTCACTCGTTTGGTATCTGAGAGGGACCAAATCGAGTCTACATGTCGTGTGGACCAGATGAAGGTCAAAGGAAAAACTTGACTCTATTACGAGCCACCTGGTAGGTGATTTCGTCAACTGGACCTGATGATGGCCAGGAAGACATTCACTCATTTGGTATCTGAGAGGGACCAAATCGAGTCTACATATCGAGTGGACCAGAGGAAGGTCAAAGGAAAAACTTGACTCTATTACGAGCCACCTGGTAGGTGATTCCGTCGACTGGACCTGACGATGGCCATGAAAACATTCACTCATTTGGTATCTGAGAGGGACCAAATCGAGCCTTCTAGGCTCAAAATAAGGTTTCTTAATTCGACTTGCGCTAAAGTTGCCCGGGATTCCAGTTGACAATACTTTATTTGGTGTTGAATGTCTAATTCTCCTCAATTTCCTCACCTACAATCAATGCTTCGTTGTTTTCGAGGCCCTTTTGGCGGGAAATTGAGGAATCACTGTGTAGGAGGGTATAAGAAGCCTCAAAGGGTTTCATTTACTTCATTCGCAATAATACTCTCTCGAGTCGCAAGGTTGAAGGGTTTTCCTCTCATTTTAAGGTATTCTTCTCTCATTTCTTCATGTTCTTTAAATCTTCAAATCGTTCTTAGGTACATTCAATTTGTTCTTGGTGGGAATTAGGGTTTTGATCTTTAATTTCTTTGGGGATATTTAGGATTGTGTTTGTGTGAAGCCTAGGCTTGATCTTCTGTCATGCTGGTTTTAGGTTGATTCGTTGTTTGTAGAGTGAACTGAAATGTCATCTGAAGGTTGCTCGAGTTCAGGTGATTCATCAATGGAAATGTATGTAGGCTCGCCCTTGCAAGTCGTCTCCCTTTTTATTAGATTTGGTAAGGACACGCCGAGTGGAGGGGATGATGATGTGTTTACTGTCGCATCGACAGAGGCCCCTCTTGGTATTCCCAAAGATGTGCCACCTCTACGATCTATCCATGCCGAGTCGGGCGAACCTAGCACAAGTGAACCAACCAATCTTCTGACAAAAAACCCTTAAGTAATGTAACTGAGAGAGCCATGAGGGAGATCAAAATAAAGTATAGGTTCCCCGAGTCGGTCCAAGTTAGGTTTCCTTCTTCAAAAGAACGAATCGACTATAGGATTCCCGAGTGGATTGGGTTCTATGAACGCCCCTTTGCAGATGGGTTTATGTTCCCAATTCCAAACCTTGTGTGGGAAGTGTTAGACCATTATGAAATAGCCTCTTCTCAACTTATGCCAAACAATTGGAGAGTCTTGATGTCGGTTGAATTTTTGGCATATGAGTTGGGAGTCAGATTCGGAGTGAAGGACTTACTTTACACTTATTATATGAAGGAGCATGTAGTAGAGAAGAGGAGATACCACTTGTTCCTTCGACAAAAGAGAGAGCATTTGATTACTGGGTTGACTACAAATGATAGAGGGGGCTGGCAAAATGCTTACTTTTTTGTAAGGGGAGAAGGTGTGTTCGGGTCGACTGGGTCTGGTAGAATTTCTGAGTGTTGGGAAATTACGAGTGAGTGTTGGTTATATTCTTTTCTTGCTTGTAGACTTAATTTGCCTCTGACGTTCTTTTCTTGTTTCTTTCGTAGGCTCAAACCGCAATCGTAGCTTCGACGTGACGCCAGGGGTTGTAGCTAATACGAACTATATTATGAGTCTTCCTTCGCCTGATAGGAATTGGAGGGTGGTGTTGGCGGAGAAAAGGTTAAGGTTGACACCGCTGTGGAGAGAAGTTTTATATCCTGAAGGTATCTCTTTGCCTCTGGCCAAACATATACTGACATTCGTACTCATTACCTGGGCGTGTCGATTCTTATACGACGGGAGTCTCTTTTTGCGGATTCTAACCCCGGAGGAAAATTTATGCGCAGTTCAAAGAATGAGTCAATTCAGATTACCATCAGTAGAAGAAATGCTGAATCGGAGGAAGAAGAATAAATCAAAGGGGAAGGAGATTGAGACCGTCCCCGTGTCTCAAGCCCCAAGGAAGGATACTCCAGCTATATTACCATCCAAAACATGTCAATAGACGTCGACCGGACCTGGACATTCTTCGAAGAAGAGGAAACATCTGCCGGATATTGAGGAGGACCCAGAAAATGTAATCATCAAGATCCCAAGAAGCACGACAGTTATGTCGGATCCCTCCAGTCTGTCCAGCTTCGCCGATGGATTTCTTTTAGAGGAAGATGAATGTCAAATGCTGACATTGGGACCACTGGAGGCTGCAAAAAGAGCTGTTGCTCGAAATTATGAGGTAAAGACCGTTGGGTTCAGAATGGTCCCTTACTTATGCCACTTGTAATAAAATGATTTGTGCAATAATCTTACCCAGCCTAAGCAACATATTTCAAAGGATAATTTACTCCTAAGTTCGCATGCATATGTACAAAGCTCATATCTAAGTTTACATATAACACATTTTCATATTTTGCATACAGCCTATTTGCATACAATATATGTCCAAATTTGCATACAACCTACTTGCATATAATCTATGTCCGAATTCATGCATAAAGATAAATTGACATACGGAAAGCATACAATTTCACATTGGTAGACACAGAAGCGCAAACAAATAACATTCATACAAGCATGCATATTAAGGAAAGACAATTAAGCGCATGATGAAAATAGATAACTAAAGAGGTAATGCAAATGCATAAGGTAAAAAGAGGCAACTATATGCTAAAATAGACATGTCGTGATATGATGCAGAAAAGATATCTAGAATTGACACGAACACACGCGTGGGCCTTTTTCCAAGTGGTACGTGGAATTGTATCCCGAGTATAGATCATACTACCGTCCATTCGTAATCGGCTATGAAATTTATGTCCGGGTTTCCATCCTATATACCACGAGAAATAATGCCCAAATGCTATCATGACATGGGTACACGAATGATAATAGATCGAGCCAAGACAAGGATAGAAGATGCAATTAATAGATGAAAGACGCTGCAAATATCGTGGTAAAGGTAGCCTTTTAGGCTTTTCTTCCCCCAAATGGAGAACCTTTTAGTGCAACACAATAAGCCCATGTGCTTTTCATTACAATGCGTACAAAGATGAAGACAACAATATCGGACTTCGTATACCCGATTGAACACATCTTACATTCAACCGAATATACATCAACCGGCGCGGCAAAGCATCGTGGTAAAGGGTTTTAACCCCTCAAAATAGGGCACCTTTAATCCAACTTACTAAGCCCATGTGCTCGATCACATAATGCATATAAAAAAATAAAGACAATAATATCGGCTTCGTATACCCGATTGAACACTTCTTACATTCAACCGAATATACATCAATCGGCGCGGTAAAGTATCATGGTAAAAGGTTTTAACCCCTCAAAATATGGGACCTTTAATCCAACTTACTAAACCCATGCGCTCGATCACATAATGCGTATAAAAAATAAAGACAATAATATCGGACTTCGTATACCCGATTGAACACATCTTACATTCAACCGAATATACATCAACCGGCGCGGCAAAGCATCGTGGTAAAGGATTTTAACCACTCAAAATAGGGGACCTTTAATCCAACTTACTAAGCCCATGCGCTCGATCACATCATGCATATAAAAAAAATAACATGCGGAAATCAAGTAGCGAATAATAAACAAATCAAAACAACATAAAACGAAATATGCACCGTTTACTCAAGTGGTACGTGGAGTTGTATCCCGAGTACAGATCATACTACCATCCATTCAGATCGGCTATGAAATTTATGTCCGGGTTTCCATCCTATATACCACGAGAGGCGACACGCTTTTCATTTTTTTCAAGGGCCACAACATACATCATTTTATAATTCATGCATTTTCTATCTATTCAAGGGCCACAACATGCTTCACTCCACAATGATCATGCAAACGAAACTCAATAAAAAATACAACTGAAAAACGGATGTGAAAGAATACCCTCAGGTCTAACCTTTTTCGTCGACTTTCGGACTTACGTTTCACGGAGATCGGAAGGGTTAAAGCTTCTCAACTTTTTTGGTTCACTGGTTTGCATTTTACCTCGCTGTTTTGCTGTTTTGGTCGCCATTTTCACTTTGTTTTGCTGATATTTTTGCTGTATTTTATGGTCACTGTTTTGTCACTGTTTTAAAGGACTGTTTCGGTGGTTACAAGGACTGTTTGAGGGCTTATTTCATGGGCATTTGCGTGCAGGTCAGGGACTGGTTTCAGGGCATTTGCGTGCAGGTCAGGGGCTTAGTTTATGGCGGTGAAGGGCTTGGTTCACATTGCTTTTACCGATTGATTTGTTGTGGGTTGTAGGGTTCCTACTTGTTATGGCGTGAGTTGAAGGCAGTGGGGTTAAAAGTTTAGTAGGGCAGGTGGCTGCTATGGGCGCATGTGACTAGGGCTGGTGTGTTGAGCCAGTACGTGAGTTGGCTGCCGAATGAAGGGTTTATTTGATCATGCCACTAATCTGCATATAGAAGGGTTTTTATTTGCTTTGTGTTATGGCGATTGTCTATTTGTGGGAGAGGCAGTTTGTGATGATCTGAGGGGCTGGTGAAGTTGTTTTTGTCGTGAGTGGAGGAAGGAGGCAGGTGGCGTGATGGGGTTTTTGCGTTGTTTTTGTGTTGACGTGAATGGTTCTTGGTGTTATGGTGTGAACGGCTCGTAGGTTAGTTTTTTTTTTTAAGGTTGGGTGCGTTTTATTGAAGCTATATAAAAGAGAGGGTGTAGGGGCTGATGAATGTTTAGGGTTTTTTTGTTCTCTGAATTGCCGTGAGAGTCTAGGGAGGAGCATTAGGGTTGCAATTGTGTTATATGAGAGGAGTGAGCTGCCGTGAGGTGTGAGGAGTTAAGTTTGTGTTATATTTTATAGTAGATGTATTAGGGTTAGGGTTGTGCATGGTTTTTGAAAGGAAACTAAATCAATTATTGATGCATGTGTGGTATTTGATTTAAATAGTTTAGGCAATGATATTTATTTTTTGGTGGGAATTATATTGAATTGATAGGTGATTTTTAAATTTGGATATGATTTAGTTTAATTTATGTAGTGATATATTTAGATTAGGAATTTAATTTATTTAATTTAGGAAAAGATTTATTTTTAAATTTAATTTTTTTAATTCAATTTCAATTTAGTTATTTTAATTTGATTTGATTGGTTTTAATTTGTGACATGTATTTTAAATGTTTTAATTATTTTTTGGATTGGGCTTGGGTGAGATGGGCTTGGTGTAGTTTTATGGGGTTTGGGGCTAAGGGTGTGTTTTAAAACGAAGGTCCAACAAGCGAACCCGAAGCGAAACAAGCGAACTAAAATCCAACAAAATACCAATTTCTGACTTCTCCCTTCCGACGTCCGTTTCCTGCGACTTCCGCGACTTAAAATGTAGTGCCTCTAAATGAGACTCATCATAGGGACTTACATGCAAAAATGCAGTGCCTATAGTCGCCCCCACTTTGATGGGACTTGTGTAATATGTAACAGTGACAATCCTATCAAAGTTATGCAATGCATTTTTACTTACCTAGCTCGCCAGCTGTTGCTTAACTTACTTGTTATCCTGAGATGCTTTGACCTTTGGGCTTTGTTCCCGAATTGCGTTGAGAGAGAGCTTTATTCCTCTGGCCTTTATTCCCGAGCTGTTTTGAAAGTGGGCTTTATTCCTCTAGGCTTTTTTCCCGAACTGTGTAGAGATATGGCTTTATTCCCCTGGGCCTTGTTCCCGAACTGTTTTGAAAGTGGGCTATATTCCCCTAGGCTTTGTTCCCGAACCATGTTAAGATATGGCTTTATTCCTCTAGGCTTTGTTCCCGAACTGTGTTAAGAGAGAGCTTTATTCCCCTGGGCCTTGTTCCCGAACTACTTTGAGATAGAGCTTTATTCCCCTGGGCTGTATTCCCGAACTGTGTCAAGATATGGCTTTATTCCCCTGGGCCTTGTTCCCGAACTGCTTTGAAAGTGGGCTTTATTCCCTTAGGCTTTGTTCCCGGAATGTAATGAGAGATAGCTTTATTCTTCTGGGCTGTATTCCCGAACCGTGTTGAGAGAGAGCTTTATTCTCCTGGGCTGTATTCCCGAACTGTACTGAGAGAGAGCTTTATTCTCCTGGGCTGTATTCCCGAATTTTGCTGAGAGAGAGCTTTATTCCTCTGGGCTGTATTCCCGAACTGTGATGAGAGAGAGCTTTATTCTTCTGGGCTGTATTCCCGAACCGTGCTGAAAGAGAGCTTTATTCCTCTGGGCTGTATTCCCGGAATGTACTGAGAGAGAGCTTTATTCTCATGGGCTGTATTCCCGAACTGTACTGAGAGAGAGCTTTATTCTCCTGGGCTGTGTTCCCGAACTGTACTGAGAGAAAGCTTTATTCTCCTGGGTTGTATTCCCTAACTGTACTGAGAGAGAGCTTTATTCTCCTGGGCTGTATTCCCGAACTGTGCTGAGTGTGGGCTTTATCCCCGATATGAGCTGACTGTGGGCTTTGTTCCTGAATTGTACTGAATGTGGGCTTTATTCCCTGATCTGAGCTGATTTTGGGCTTTGTTCCCGAATTATACTGATATGGGCCTCGCCCCAAACTAATACTGATATGGGCCTCGCCTCCAGACTGATACTGATATGGGCCTCGCCCCAAACTAATACTGATATGGGCCTCGCCCCCAGACTGATACTGATATGGGCCTCGCCCCCAGACTGATACTGATGTGGGCTTCGCCCTAAACTGATACTGATATGGGCCTCGCCCCCAGACCTAATACTGATATGGGACTCGCCCCCAGAGTGCCATACCCAAAACTCAAACTCAAATGGGCCTCAACCCTGGGATTATTACCCAAATCTGATACTGTGCTTTTTACCATTTCTGATTAGCTTGTTCTTTGCCGCTTTCTTTTTTTCTTCTTCAAAAATTGTGAACACAAAACAAAACAAACACAAAAGGATGCAAAATGTGTTATGTGTATGCATGCATGAATGTTCCTATCCCGTCGGGTTAGGTCTTCTGCCAATTCTCTTGGTGACTGCTCAGTCTTCTTTTCCTCAGGCAAGCCACTGCTTCAATCTGTCTACGTTGATCGGCTCGGTGAACTAATTCTCTTCCAAGTCTGATATTCTCACTACTCACATTTCCCAATTTCTGAGTGGCTATCTTATCTTTTCTGTTTGCTTCTTCCAAAAATTCACCGGGTTCGAAACATCACTGAATTTCATAGTACCCAGGTTGAATGCTTTTCTCAAATATACTCATATTGCAGAAGAGATTCAGCGAAATGAACGTTTTTATTATCATTAAAAAAAATGGTTCAAACATGTAGACTAAATCAATGTCTATGTTAAAAATGCAGGATCAAATAAACTAGAAGGAATAACTTCATCATTCGCAACATTGCCTTCTTCCTTGGCCTATGGTTCTTCACTGTTATCCTTTATCTCAATGCAAGAAGCCTGGGTGGTTGAGTGGCTTTATGGTTGAGGGTTCATGTGTGTGTTAGGTTGTTCTTTTTCTGGAATGGGTATTTTATGGGAGTCAATGAGGTTTTGGACCTCATGCCTAAGGCGGGTACAGTTGTCGGTGTCATGGCCTTTTTCTTGATGGAAGTGACAATACTGGTTTAGGTTGAGGTACAGTGGTACAGGGTTCGGAAATGGCCTAGGTTCCAAAGGTTTTAGAAGTCCTTGCATTTTTAGTTTCTCGAACACATTTGACAAAGGTCTACCAAGATTGGAGAATCGCCTGTTCTTGACGGTAGCGACCTCGGCAGTAGCGGGCTTGGTCTCAGAAGGCCCCCCAAAAGTTCTTCTATTCTGGCCATAAAACTTTCTGTTTTCAGCCTCCTCTTCTTCAATATCCATAACAGTCTCTCTCAACTGTCAGAAATCAGTAATCTTGGAGGTCATCCTCCTCAGCTTACCATAAATAAAGGGATTGGTGCCCTTGATAATCATCTTAATTTGGTCTTTCTCTGAAGGCCGAGTCTGCATTTTCAAAAGCTGGCTTCTACAGCGATCCACATACTCTTTGAAACTTTCCTCTGGCTTCTGCTTAGTGTTCTCCAAATCACGGAGTGACAAGTCAATTTCTAAGTCTGTAACATACTGCTTCAGAAAAGCATCAGCTAGTTCCCTCCAATCTTCCTTAACCTTCTTCTCAAGGCTATGATACCAAACCACAGGTGCCCCCTCGAGTGACATCCCAAACATCTTTTGGACTTGGCGCTGTGATAGGCCCACTGAACTCATGACTGAGACATATTGCTGCAGATGGACTCTCGGGTCTCCATTCCCATTAAACTTGGCCATGTCGGGCATTTTAAAATGAGCTGACAGCTGTTCTCCGAAGGTCATTGCCTCATAATCTAACAACTCTTCATGTTTACCCCTCATTTTGCGGGTAACTGTTTCAACCTGATCTCGAAGCTTCTGAAATTCTGCCTGAGACCCAATCACTCTGCCTGTTGCATACTCTTCCATATCATCATCAAAAGTGGGGATATCATCCCCCAACCCATTCAGAGGCTCCTCGCGCCTCACATTCTCAGAATTTCCCCCAGCACGGGGTACAACCATATTTTCCATGGCGGTAGTCAAGGCTTGCAACTATTCGGTAATCTTGGCGAAACCATTTTCCAACTGATCTATCTGGGATATCTCGTTATCAGACGTACTCATATCTGTTACCAGCCTTTTGGTGAGTCTTCACTCTTCCCCAACCCAACGGGAATCTATGATGGCTTTTAGACACAGAGGGTATTAACAGGATATATGTATGCATGAGATGAATGAGATGCATGCGATACAAGGAATATATCAACTTATTAAAATTTTCACACAAATCGGCCCATCATCATTTTAGAAGCTTTTGGGCTAACTGTCATAGGAGTGAACTCGTCCCAATTTAAATGGCCCAACAAGTTCACATCTCATGGCAAGAAGTCCAACCGTATCCAAATGATAATGTTCCTAAACACAAACATATAATGGCCCATTGGGGTTTTAGAAGCTTTTGGCCCAATCATCATAAGATATGTTCTTGCCCCAATTTAAATGGCCCAACAAGCCCATACTTCATGACAAAATGTCAGAATGGATCCAAACGATAATGTTCCCAAACATAAGCATACAAAGATAATTTCTATGGAGTGGCTCATCAACATTTCAGAGGCTTTTGGCCCAATTGTCATAGGATACGAACTCATCTCAGTTTAAATGGCCCAACAAATTCAGATTTTTGACAAAAAATCCAACTGCATCCAAATCAGGATGGTCCACAAGCACAAGGAAATAGTTGTTATAGGCCATACAACCCCGATCTACGTGTGGGTTTGTGGGAGTGTAGACAAAGACTCTCGGTGGCGAAGGATTGCCCACAACTAGGTCTCCCCACTCAAGGGTTCGAGCGACCAAGTGAGCGCACCTTTTTTATACCTTAAGGTACGTGCCAATGAGCTATGGTGTGTGACTGACTGTCAAATAGATTTCCTGTTGCAGATTCCCCAGAGGGAGGGTGGAGCGAGGCTCTCTTAAGTACCCAAGCCTCTTAGGCTCTTATCGCTTGGTGACATGAATAAGCAACAAGTCCTCCAGATTAGTCTGTCACAATAGGCTACAAGTAGATGGTTATCTAGGTGCCTTCACAGCTTTTCCTTCTAGAAAGGTAGTGAGTGAAGGAAGACACCAAACCATTACCCAGCCTAAACAATATGCCTTTGATTAAACCCATTTTAACTCATAGTAGACACAGTTAATTAAAGCACAAATCATAATATTACAAGACATTATTTTGGGGCCGATTCTCTATCCCCAGTGGAGTCGCCAGACTGTGGCAACACAGAAACTAGGTGACGCATGTTGTTTCGGGCTCGCGGCCCGGTTGGGAGTACGGAGTAGCCCGCAGGGGACTAAACCGGAGAAAAATGGAGTCGCCATCCGGTGTGAATCAGGACAAAGATTTAAGGCCGCACTCACCCCTCGCAAGGGAAGACCTCAAACTGTTGGGTTCAGAATGGTCCCTTACTTATGCCACTTGTAATAAAATGATTTGTGCAATAATCTTACCCAGCCTAAGCAACATATTTCAAATGATAATTTACTCCTAAGTTCGCATGCATAGGTACAAAGCTCATATCTAAATTTACATATAACACATTTTCATATTTTGCATACAGCCTATTTGCATACAATATATGTCCAAATTTGTATACAAACTACTTGCATATAATCTATGTATGAATTCATGTATAAAGATAAATTGACATACGGAAAGCATACAATTTCACATTGGTAGACACAGAAGCGCAAACAAATAACATTCATACAAGCATGCATATTAAGGAAAGACAATTAAGCGCATGATGGAAATAGATAACTAAAGAGGTAATGCAAATGCATAAGGTAAAAAGAGACAACTATATGCTAAAATAGACATGTCGTGATGTGATGCAGAAAAGATATCTAGAATTGACACGAACACACGCGTGGGACTTTTTCCAAGTGGTACGTGGAATTGTATCCCGAGTACAGATCATACTACCGTCCATTCATAATGGGCTATGAAATTTATGTCCGGGTTTCCATCATATATACCACGAGAAATAATGCCCAAATGCTATCATGACATGGGTACACGAATGATAATAGATCGAGCCAAGACAAGGATAGAAGATGCAATTAATAGATGAAAGACGCGACAAATATCGTGGTAAAGGTAGCCTTTTAGGCTTTTCTTCCCCCAAATGGAGAACCTTTTAGTCCAACACAATAAGCCCATGCGCTTTTCATTACAATGCGTACAAAGATGAAGACAACAATATCGGACTTCGTATACCCGATTGAACACATCTTACATTCAACCGAATATACATCAACCGGCGCGGCAAAGCATCGTGGTAAAGGGTTTTAACCCCTCAAAATAGGGGACCTTTAATCCAACTTACTAAGCCCATGTGCTCGATCACATAATGCATATAAAAAAAATAAAGACAATAATATCGGCTTCGTATACCCGATTGAACACATCTTACATTCAACTGAATATACATCAATCGGCGCGGTAAAGCATCGTGGTAAAAGGTTTTAACCCCTCAAAATAGGGGACCTTTAATCCAACTTACTAAACCCATGCGCTCGATCACATAATGCATATAAAAAATAAAGACAATAATATCAGACTTCGTATACCTGATTGAACACATCTTACATTCAACCGAATATACATCAACCGGCGCGGCAAAGCATCGTGGTAAAGGGTTTTAACCCCTCAAAATAGGGGACCTTTAATCCAACTTACTAAACTCATGCGCTCGATCACATAATGCATATAAAAAATAAAGACAATAATATCGGACTTCGTATACCCGATTGAACACATCTTACATTCAACCGAATATACATCAACCGGCGCGGCAAAGCATCGTGGTAAAGGATTTTAACCACTCAAAATAGGGGACCTTTAATCCAACTTACTAAGCCCATGCGCTCGATCACATCATGCATATAAAAAAAATAACATGCGGAAATCAAGTAGCGAATAATAAACAAATCAAAACAACATAAAACGAAATATGCGCCGTTTACTCAAGTGGTACGTGGAGTTGTATCCCGAGTACAGATCATACTACCGTCCATTCGGAATCGGCTATGAAATTTATGTCCGGGTTTCCATCCTATATACCACGAGAGGCGACACGCTTTTGATTTTATTCAAGGGTCACAACATACATCATTTTATAATTCATGCATTTTCTATCTATTCAAGGGCCACAACATGCTTCACTCCACAATGATCATGCAAACGAAACTCAATAAAAAATACAACTGAAAAACTGATGTGAAAGAATACCCTCAGGTCTAACCTTTTTCGTCGACTTTCGGACTTACATTTCACGGAGATCGGAAGGGTTAAAGCTCCTCAACTTTTCTGGTTCACTGGTTTGCATTTTACCTCGCTGTTTTGCTGTTTTAGTCACCTTTTTCACTTCGTTTTGCTGCTGTTTTTGCTGTATTTTCTGGTCACTGTTTTGTCACTGTTTTAAAGGACTGTTTCGGTGGTTACAAGGACTGTTTGAGGCCTGATTTCATGGGGATTTGCGTGCAGGTCAGAGACTTGTTTCAGGGCATTTGCGTGCAGGTCAGGGGCTTAGTTTATGGCGGTGAAGGGCTTGGTTCACGTTGCTTTTGCCGATTGATTTGTTGTGGGCTGTAGGGTTGCTACTTGTTATGGCGTGAGTTGAAGGCAATGAGGTTAAAAGTTTAGTGGGGCAGGTGGCTTGCTATGGACGCATGTGACTAGGGCTGGTGTGTTGAGTCAGTACATGAGTTGGCTGCCGAATGAAGGGTTTATTTGATCACGCCACTAATCTGCATATAGAAGGGTTTTTATTTGCTTTGTGTTATGGCGATTGTCTATTTGTGGGAGAGGCAGTTTGTGATGATCTGAGGGGCTGGTGAAGTTGTTTTTATCGTGAGTGGAGGAAGGAGGCATGTGGCGTGATGGGGTTTTTGCGTTGTTTTTGTGTTGACGTGAATGGTTATTGGTGTTATGGTGTGAACAGCTCGTAGGTTAGTTTTTTTTTTTTAAGGTTGGGTGCGTTTTGTTGAAGCTATATAGAAGAGAGGGTGCAGGGGCTGATGAGTGTTTAGGGTTTTTTTGTTCTCTGAATTGCCGTGAGAGTCTATGGAGGAGCATTAGGGTTGCAATTGTGTTATATGAGAGGAGTGAGCTGCCGTGAGCTGTGATGAGTTAAGTTTGTGTAATATTTTATAGTAGATGTATTAGGGTTAGGGTTGTGCATGGTTTTTGAAAGGAAAATAAATCAATTATTGATGCATGTGTGGTATTTGATTTAAATAGTTTAGGCAATGATATTTATTTTTTGGTGGGAATTATGTTGAATTGGTAGGTGATTTTTAAATTTGGATATGATTTAGTTTAATTTAGGTAGGGATATAATTAAATTAGGAATTTAATTTAGGAAAAGATTTATTTTTAAATTTAATTTGTTTTAATTCAATTTCAATTTAGTTAATTTAATTTGATTTGATTGGTTTTAATTTGTGACATGTATTTTAAATGCTTTAATTATTTTTTGGATTGGGCTTGGGTGAGATGGGCTTGGTGTAGTTTTATGGGGGTTTGGGGCTAAGGGTGTGTTTTAAAACAAAGGTCCAACAAGCGAACCCGAAGCGAAACAAGCGAACTAAAATCCAACAAAATACCAATTTCTGACTTTTCCCTTCCGACGTCTGTTTCCTGCGACTTCCGCGACTTAAAAGGTAGTGCCTCTAAATGAGACTCATCATAGGGACTTACATGCAAAAATGCAGTGCCTACAGCAATGTCTTCCGAGTTGGAGAATGCGAAGGAGAATGTTGAAGAGCTGGAAGGTCAAAAGGCTGAACTGCTGGATAGGTTGAAGGGAGTGGCTATGGAAGCCATTATAAAGGATATGAGTCAGCTCATGAGGGAATATTTGTCAGGGGAACACATCTCGTGGAATCCCAAGAAGTGGATAACGTTGGGGGAAAGGTTGGAGGCTGGTCTCTCATTGTCGATCGAAGAGACTGAAGTTGAAGGAGGGCATAAGGTCAGTTCCAAGGAAGCGACCGTAGAGATGATTGGGGGTCCGTTGCTGAGAGGACTGAAGAGGCCCCGACGGTTGATATTGTTGAGAAGGCGTTTGAAGCTACAATGGTAGAGTCGGGATCAGATCCGCTAATGGAGTCTGGTCCTCTTCCAGATCCGGTCAACTCAGTTGAGCATGTTGAAAGGCAAGAGGATTGAAATGATGTAAATTCTTTTTTTTTTTGGTTCGAAATGACGACTCTGCCCGTTTTGTAAAGACAATATTTTGATTGTAAATATAAACCTCAATTGTCACTTGGACATTTGTTTTCCTGCTGTCTAGAATGAAAACATATTTGTTAATAGCTCTTTTAACATACTTAAGTAAAATCAGACAAAAAATATTGAAATTACATCAAGAAATATCGAAACTGAAATCAAACAAATAGGTCGCCTTAGTGCAGTAGAATGGCGGTTTCCCAAGTGACGAGGTTAATGGTAGTACTTCTTGAGATGAATAGCGTTCCAACTGTTATGGACTCGCCTCTCATCTTCTTTTTCTAATTTGTAGGCTCCATGGCCTACAATTTTCTTGACAATGTATGGGCCTTCCCAAGTGGGTCTGAGCTTCCATCATTAACTTCCTTGGTATTTTGGAAGACTCGACGAATGACCCAGTCGCATTCCTTGAAAGTTATACTTCTTACATTTTTTATCGAATTGTTTGCACATCCTTTGTCGGTAGGCTGCGAGTCGTATGGTCGCATTTTCCCTTAATTCTTCAACAGTGTCGAGCGCATTGGTCATGAGTCTTTTTTTTGTATCATCATTAACCCATTGGTACCGTGGTGAAGGCACACCGAAGTCGGTTGGAATAACTGCTTCGGTTCCAAATGTTAAAGAGAATGGTGTTTCGCCAGTTGACGATCAGAAGATCGTCTGATGTGACCATAAGACTCCCGGAAGTTCGTCTGCCCAGGCTCCTTTCACTTTCTCCAGCCTTTTCTTCAGAGTTTTCATTATTACTTTATTAGAAGACTCAGCATGTCCGTTAGCTTGTGGGTAGCGTGGAGTGGAGAAGCTGAGCTTGATTCCCCAATTTTTGCAAAAATCCTGGAACCGGTGACTGATGAACTGGGATCCATTGTCAGTGATAATCTCTTTGGGTAGGCAGAAACGACAAATAATGTTCTTCTAGATGAACCCTTGTACTTTCTGATCCTTATCCTCGCGAAAGCCTCTGCTTCGATCCACTTTGAGTACTAGTCTGTCCAAGGGGCGACTGGAAGCTTCCCGACAATATCCATTCCCCATTTCATAAACGACCAAGGAGCTAGGGAGGGATTGAGTTTTTCAGGTGGAAGATGGGAGACTGGTGCAAACCTCTGACATTTCTCATAGTTGCGAGCATATGCAGCTGCGTCGGCTCGCATGGTGGGCCAATAATATCCAGCTGTATGGGCTCGGCATGCAAGACTCCTACCTCCGGAATAATTCCCACATTGTCTTTCGTGCAGCTCGGCTAGAACGTATTGCGCCTCTTCCGAGGATAGGCATTTGAGGTATGGTCCGACAACTGACCTCCTTAACAATTGGTTGTCGTGCAGAACGAAACGCGCAGCCTAATGTTTTACTTTTTGGGCGATAACTTTGTCTGTTGGTAATGATCCTTCGTCCAAGTATTTGATTAAATGTGTCATCCACGAGTCATTTTTTGAGATATGAGAGATGATGCCTTCTTCCATTTTAGTTATGGTTGGCCATTGCAAATATGCTACGGGGATGGCTTGGATATTCCCTTCTTGTAATGTGGATCCAAGGGTAGCCAGGGCATCTGCGTGGGTATTCTCGGCCCTCGAGATCTGTGAAATTTCAAAGGATTCAAAAGTAGACTGGACTTCTTTTACCTTACACAAATATGCTGCCATCTGAGCCCCTCTAGCCTGGTTGGCTCCTTGAAGTTGATTGACTACAAGTTGAGAGTACATCGCCTCCACTCTCTTTGCCCCAAATTCTTTGAGTAGTGCAAGCCCGGCTATCAGCGCTTCATACTCGGCTTCATTATTGGTAGTTCGGAAACCATATTTAAACGCTTGTTGGATTATGTCGCCTGCAAGAGTGGTGATCACAACCCCTAAGCCGGAACCACGTCTGCCGGATGATCAGTCTACCGAGAGTTTCCACACTTTTGTAGACTGGACGCTAAGTACTTCTTTTCTCATATCCTCTTGAAGATTGGGACTGAAGTCTGCCATAAAATCTGCGAGAGCTTGAGACTTAATGGTGGTTCGCGGTTGGTAGGTGGTGTCGTGTTCCCCAAGTTCAACAGCCCACTTGGTCAATCTCCCAGATAGCTTGGGCTTATGAAGAATACTTCGTAACGAGTGTGTGGAATATACAGTGATAGGTTGGCCCTGAAAGTAGGGGTGGAGCTTCCGTGCCGCCATCACCAGAGCAATGACCAACTTTTCCATTTGAGTATACCGAGTCTCATGGTCTAGCAGGCCTCTACTTACATAATAGACTGGATGCTATAGTCATCCATCTTCCCTTATCATAACTGCGCTGACTGCTTGTGGTGAAACTCCAAGATAAAGATATAACCTCTCACCTTCGACTGGCTTGGATAGGAGAGGCGGTGTGGCCAGGTATTCTTTTAATCTGGTCAGGGCTTCTTCGCAAGCCGGGGTCCATTCAAATTTCTTCGACTTACCGAGGGTGGAGAAAAATAAGAAGCTCTTTTCGGTAGACTTGGATATGAATCTGTTGAGAGCCGCAATCCTCCCTGCAAGTCGCATGACTTCTTTTGGATTTTTCGGGGATGAAATGTTGAGTATGGACTTTATCTGTTTTGGATTGGCTTCTATTCCACGTCGAGTGACCAAGTACCCAAGGAATTTTCCCGAATCTACACCGAGGGCACACTTGGTGGGATTCAGTTTCTTCCCATATTTCTTCATTACATCGAACGCCTCCCCAAGATGTTCCAGGTGTTGCTCGGCTTGTAGAGACTTCACTAACATATCATCAATGTATACCTTCATTGTCTTCCCAATCTGTTGGGAAAACATCTTGTTTACAAGTCGTTGGTAGGTGGCTCCCGCGTTCTTCAGCCCGAATGACATTACTTTATAGCAGTAGATCCCCATGTTGGTAACAAAGGTCGTTTTCTCCTGATCGTTCGGATGCATGAGGATCTGGTTGTAACCTGAGTACGCATCCATGAAACTTAACAGTTCATGCCCTGTTATTGCATCGACCAGTGAATCAATATGTGGGGGTGGACAAGAATCATTTGGACATGCCTTGTTCAAGTCTGTGAAGTCCATGCAGATTCGCCATTTTCCATTCTTCTTTCGCACGACCACGACGTTGGCAAGCCAATCTAGGTATTGCACTTCTTTGACTGCTCCATTCTCCAACAACTTCTGAACTTTTTCGTCGATGACTCGATTCCTTTCTGGGGCAAACTTCATTCTCTTTTGCTTGACGGGTGGGTAGGACAGATCCACATATAGCTCGTGAGTCATTAATTCTGGGTCTATCCCTGTCATATCTCCATGCGACCAGGCGAAATAATCATGGTGCTTCTGGAGGAATTCCACAAGTTCTACCTGTAACACCGGGTCAAGGTCGGCTCCAACTTGGGTCTTGTGGTCTGGGTAGTGTGGGTGAATCTGGATCTCGTCGATTTCCTCCACTTTTGGTTCATCTATGTGTTCTCGACAAGATCCTCCATGTAATTGCTATGCTGACAGGGTTTTAGGCTTCATGGTGGTTTGATAACAGGCCCTGGAAGCGAGTTAGTCTCCTCTAATTTCCTGGACCCCCCATTTAGTTGGAAATTTCAGCACCTGGTGGTATGTGGATGAAATAGCTCGTATCTCATGGATCCACGGTCGTCCCATTATCAGATTGTAGGCTGAAGGGCAATCAATGACCAAGAACGTAATCATTTTATTGATCCCCCATGTGTATACTGGGAGACAAATTTCACCCATAGTGAATTTCTGTTCTCCGTTGAAACCTATCAAGGCCGTAGACCAGCGGTTCATTTTCTCCAATCCTCCCTCATATCATTGAGAGCCGTTAAAAAGATAATGTTGGATGATGATCCAGTGTCGACTAGCACTCTCTTGACCATAAAGTTGGCCACTTGCAGGGATATCACCAAATCATCATGGTGGGGGTTCACATGATTGGATACTTGGTCATCTGAGAATTCAATTATTAACCCTGTATAGCCTCCTGCTACAGTTCGCTCGTGATCCGAGACTACAGATGACACCATCCTGGTTTAGGTGGAATTGGGGCTCCTCTCATGTCTTCTCTTTCTTCTCTCCGGGCCAATGTAGCTTTCCATTTCTCCGTTAACAAGTCTTTCAAGTGTCATTTGTTTAGTAGTTCCAGGACTTCTAACCTTAGTGTTATGCAGTCGGCCGTCATGTGCCCGTAGTCTCGGTGGAATTCGCACTATTTACTGGTGTCTTTCTTGTCGGAGCCTTCCTTGGAGCGCGGAGGCCACTTCACTTCTCTCCACATCTTCCTGAGGACTGAAACGAGTTCCCCTGGTGATATAGTGAAGTTGTATTCCGGGATTCTTGGCGCTGCGTTGGGGGTTTTCTCTCTTCTGTCGTAAGGGATTGGCCCGCGATTGGATACCATGTCATAGGGTGGGAATCCCTTGGACGAAATGTTCTTCGGTCGGTTGTATGTTGCGCCCTCCTATAAAATTCTTTCAGTTATCTGGATGGACCCATTTTCTTCTCTCGTAGACTAGAAGAACTTTCCTTACTCGTATTCCTCTTATCCTCTTCCCATCCGATCTCTGTTCGGGCTCTTTCCAATGTCTGGTCCATGGAATAACATCAGTTTTTTGTTCGCTTCTTGTAGAGGCTGCTATCTGTCAACAACCCATTTCTGAATGCTTCTACCGCAGTCAGCTGGTGGAGATCTGGGATAGCTATTCTCTCTTTGTTGAAACACGAGACGTAGCTTCGAAGAGACTCTCACTTCCTCTGCTGTATCAAATCGAGGTCGTCTGTGGTCTTCTCGAACTTGCATGAACTAGCGAAGTGTCCCACGAACTTGTCTGCCAATTCTTTGTAGAATCCAATCGATCGATATGGCAAATTTATAAACCACGTGAGGGCTGGACCGACCAACGTCTCTCCAAACCCTCTACACATCCTTGCCTCCATTTGGTGTAGAGAAAGGCCTGTGGACATCATTTTGTATTTGTAGTGGATTATGTGGTCATCGGGGTCGGTCGATCCATCGTATAACTTCATTTCTGGAGGGATAAACTTTCGCGGGAGTTTGACCGAGTTGATCCCTTCGTCGAATGGAGTATCTGTCAAGGTTTCTGCCCTACTTTTCCTCAAAGGTAGCCTGGCTCCAGGTAAGCTAGACAAAATTGCCTCCTTGAATTCCTTCATTTTCTTGCGTATTGTCGAAGCTGTCATTGTTTCGGACAGGTGGTCCTGGTGGTCTCTTTCGTGACCGATTGGACGGTCTTCAGGATGGGGGCCTTCGGTTCTTTCTACGTCCTATGCCTCCACCGAATTAGGCTGGCGGCCTAGAGCTTCAAGGGGATTCATTGACTCCACTCGGTTACGCGTGGAGGTAAGATGTTCCAATCGCCTTTGGAGATTGCCGTTGGTACTCTTCATGGCCGAATTCTCCTCTTCTAGTACGCGTAAGCGTTCTTGGAGTATGGCCAACTGGTTGGCTATTGGATCTGAAGGCTCGCTACCTGAAGCCATGTTGTTGCTTGCGAGTTCGTTGTTGGCTGAATGGGAGCTTTGTTTGTTATGAATCGCTATGGCCCCACGGTGGGCGCCAAACTGTAGACGCTGATTTTCGCCTGAGGTCTACAATCGAGATTTTGTGAGGGGCATTGGTGATCCTACAAAACAAAGAGGTAGGGTGAGCGTTGAGGGTCTGCCCACCGGTGTGGTGGGTGCCGTAGGCACTCCGATGCCCAAGTCAAAGATGGTAATGAAGTGTAAAAAGTCGTAGGAAGATGAGCAATTTCAGATATTACCTTGATCCCCGTAGACTGCCGTGAGGGCGGTAGGTGAGTTGTGATCCCGAAAGTTATGGAATGAGTATTAATGAGTAGGGAGTCGTAGAGCTCCAAGTCCCATTCTCCTGGAACCTCGTTTCTTATATACATGCTCTAGTAATGTGTGCCTTTATTGCCCTTTGATTGCTCGTCCGTTGGGTCGAATTCATGAGGAGCTATTACTGCATTTTGCCCATTGTAGGCTGGAACGGATGGGTTTATGAATGGTGTTTATGACCTTGGGCGTTACATGGGCTGCCCTTTTGATGGTCCTTCGCTCACGGGCGTTGGCGCTCTTTGGGCCTGGGCCCGCATTATGTCTTTGGGGTTTGGTTAGGGGGCTTCGGGGTGCATCCAGTAGTGGTCCTAGAGCAAGAGGTCGAAATTTCCCCCGGACCAAATTTAGCCCGTACACGCACTACATTATATATTATCGGGTATTTGTCTAATATTTATATATCACTAAACACGATTTAGTTTCAATCTAATGAATTAGATCGAATATATATAATAAAAGACAAGAGGTGCTACCAAAATAAGTAATATTATGGAAAAATATATTGCTCGTATTCATGAATCGGACATAAATAAGATCCGGATTGGCTCTCCGAGCTCCAACCCTAACAGATAATACCCTCACGGATCATGATTTGGCAATGTTTGCTAAGAGGTTTAAGAAATTTCTTAAGCTGAAGAAGAATGGCCATAGTAGTAGTAGAGATATGGAAGATAAGCCTAGAGACAGTAGGCATAACATGAGAGAGTCCATAGAGGAGATGGGTAGTAGACCCCGTGGTACCCAGTGCCATGAATGTGAAGGATATGGGCACATCAAACTCGAGTGTCCCACATACCTTAAGACTAAAGGTAAGAAAACCATGACATCATCTCTAAGTTATTTAGAAGGTGGCTATACTTCTGATGAGTCTCTTAAGACAAGAGAAATTTTATAGCATTTAATGCTAGTGTGTCTGACGAGAGAGAGAACGATATTAATGATGCTGATTCAGAAGTCTCTCTCGATGAGTCTGTAGATGAGGATAGTCTTCAAATAGCTTATACTGAACTATTTAATGAGAGTTTAGCTATAAAGAAGACGAACATAAAGGTCAATAAGAGGCTGAAACATGTTGAGCTAGAAAAGAATGAAGCTCAAGCTAAGTTTGAGCATAGCCTTGTGATGATTGATGACCTCGAGGAGAGGAATAGAGGCCTAGTTGATAGGGTCCACACTTTAGAGGTCGATCTTGAAGATGCTAGAACCCAGTTTTCTGCATCTTTCAATAGGAATAGGAAACTAAACCGCATGCTAGGTTTTAGTGTTAGTCTAATTGTAACAATGCATCATCGTCTAGAGTTGTGCCTAACCCTCCTAAACATGACTTAGGTAAGAAGCCTGTTGAATGTAGTCATGTGATTCCTCCATTTGTTCCTCGTCCTGTGACCCAACTTTGATCTAGAGGTCTTGTGGGTAAACCTCACTCTCATCCGAGGTTTGTGCCTGTGTGGCACCATTGTGGCAAAGTATGACACATTAGGCCTAAGTGCTTCATGTTGCACAAACAAACGAAGATGCCTAAGAGTGTGTCACCTAGATTTGCTTCTTCATATCTAATTTCTCAAGTTTCTGCTCTAACTAAACATACTAAATTTCTTATTGAGAAACTTGATTTGTTGACTGGGAATACTCATGTCGAAGAGGTTCCTAGAAAGGTTTGGGTGAGAAAGAAAAATGTATACCCTTCTACTTCTGAATGCCTTCATAGGCATGATGAGAGTGCACTTCGGTGTAACTCTTCCTAGAAGTTGCATTTGTTTTCCCATTGCATGTGTGTGTGCGTGTGTTTTATGTTTTTTCACGTTTACTTCCTTTTCACTGCATATGGGTGTGTGTGTCTTATTTTTATTATATGTCTCTTGGTATATAGGATGGAAACCCGAACATAAATTTCATAACCGATTCCGAATGGACGGTAGTATGATCTGCACTCGGGATACAACTTCACGTACCATTGGATTTTAATAAGCAATGTTGTGTCTTTATTGTTATTATTTTTAATGCGTGTTAAAGATGAAAAATCAATATATATATATATATATATATATAATTGAAAAAGACCAAAAAAATTATTTTTGTGGCTTGTTCGAGCATGAAAAAAATGTGCATGTGATCCTGATATGTAGGATATATGGTTATGCATGTATAATATACTTTTATTTTTCTTGATGCTCTATATACATGTGTGTGTGATAAAAACTCTTGGTATATCTTGTGCTTGCACCTCACATACACGATTTTATTATGTCAAGGCTTGGTCTCATGTATGAGTTTCTAGACCAGCAATCTAATTTTTACCATACTTTGTTGACACTAAATAGTGTGACATTTGAATAGATGACATTGCTATCCCCTTATAAAAGAAAAAATAAATAAAAAAATATTTTAACATGAGACTCAAGTGCAAAAGAGCCAATGGGCCAAATTCAAAAGATAAGGGCAAAAACCATTTACTCGAAAGAGTTGTTATTTATGAGATCATGATAGTTATAAGGAAAATATCATAGCATGCAATCAATGTTGCTTAAGTTCAGGTCCTAGTGGTGCTGGGTTTGAACATCTATTTTTATGGACTTGGTTTGTTAAGAGATTGACTTCTTTGACTGTGTCCAGCTCATAAAATAAGGTCTTAAGCCTTGATTCGTTGTGCACTTATTTTTCACGCAAGTGCTTGTTATGCTTTGGTGTTTATGTCATATGTATAAGTGTTGTATTTAGCCAAATTTAAAGTGATGCTTATTATTTCATGTCATAAACAGTTGAATACTGACTGTGTATCATTATACTTACTTGAATTGTCATTTCACTCAGTTTTTGATAAAATCTTGTTTATCTCATTGTGTGCTTGTGTGTATTTCTTGTCATTGCATACCATTATTTTGCATATCTATGAGTGTTTACTTCCCGTATGATTTTAAGCTAAATGTGTGGGCCTGTTAGTGAGGGGGAGTAAGTTCTGTTTGCTTATACTCTTGCATGAGTTACCTCATGTTGTTTATCCTGGTACCAGATGAGAACCTGCCTAGAGCAAAGCCAGAAAAACCCACACAAGACTGAAATCGTTCCCAAGAAAGCCAAGACAGTTCGGATAAAAACTCTAAACCTCTGAAGAACAAGCAACAGAAACCTAGAGTGCTAATAGGGGCGCCACAAAGGGTTAGCAGACCTTTGATAAGCCAAAACCAATGAGAACAAATTGAGGGTTTCTCAATGCTCACGAAAATTGATATAAAATTTTATTGAAAGAGAGTTATCGAACATAACCAAAAAGTTAGCCTTTTATAAGGAGGCTCCAACCAAAACCCTAATCCAAAAGGATATAAGACGAAACTACCCACACGCCAACGGGCGCATATCCTAAAACTAAGCTAAGATATCCCCACGTGCAAACCCTTGCACGCTTAACCTAATTCCAAAACATAAAATAATAATTTAAAGAAAAACACTCAAACATAAATAAATGGCCGAAATAAAACAAATGTCAAGCCCTAAATAAATTAATAACAATTGTCAAATAACTATAATAAAATAGACCTAAATAACTCGTTGCTCCACGGCCTGAATAAGATTCACCATCTTGGGTTCGTCCAGCTTCAAGCCCATACTCAGTGAAGTAGAAGTGCGGGAATAGTCAGATACAATCTTATGTATGAATCCATGCATAGCTTCCTGGATTTTCTTAGCTCGAGACCTCGTGATTGGACCCTCTGGGACTTGCACTGTGGTGGTCCGTCCATCATGGGCTGCATCCTGGGCTTCATCATTCCCCCTTCTCATCGAAAGGATTCGACCTCGAATCTACATCAGAAAAAGAAAGATCAGAAATATTAAATGACGCAGAAACATTATACTTGTTGGGGCAGTTGTGGAACCCCTAGGGTCGGATCGGTGACTCGGGTAGCAGAAATGGGTATAACCCATGGATATCAAGTATATGTGTAATTTTAAATCATATAATGAAATACTATATTCCATTACGAGTGTATAGGAAAAAACCGGGATTGAATCGGAGTCTGGAAGCTCCAGAATGAGCGAAAAAAAATCGGCGTGCACTGTAGCGCCCAAGTGTGCTTCTTTTTTTTTTATTTGTTTTCAAATTACTCAGCTCTCTGGATTCCAGAGAGCTGATGAAATTATGGTCTATTACCCTAATTGCTTCCGGTATTCCTTAAACACTTCAAAAACACCCAAAATTAATTTTTAATTTCAAAACCAACATAAACACATGTTATAGAATAAAAATCTAGTTTTTCAAAATATCAAATATTTTTACAAAAATATAAATTTATTCTAAATACGCACTTGCATAAATTTTGAATCCATTACACAATCCAAATTAGAATCCCAATTAGAAATGTCTCATGAACAATTTTAGTCCACCTAAAGTTGGTCAAGTGAATCTAGAATGGTAGCCATAGCTCTAAACTTTAATTTAGAGTACCAAATTCTTATTAATTGTTCCATGTCCAACATGAACATCTTTGACCTAATTACAAACATGTTGTGTTTATACTTCTAAAGTATCCTAACACAATTGATTAGCCTTATTCAACATTAAGCTATGTGATCATGCATCTAATACACAAATAAACATAGCTTAGGATAAGATCAAACATTACCTAGTAAGCTTGATGCAAGATCCAATCTACTTCTCCTTGTTGAAATTGTTGGAGAACCTCCAAGGTGTGCAAGCTTGACTTCAAGATGCAATCTTGTTTCCAATGCTTTCAAGCTTCACTTCAAGATCCAATCTTGATTTCTCCTAGATGAAATGTTGTAGAGACCTCACAAGCTTCTATAAACACTTATATAACTTAGGTTAATCTCTCAAGAATTTTCTTATGCTTGTATTTGAAGTGTTAATTAAAACCTTCATAAAGCTTGTTATTTATAGAAAAACTTAGGCAATTTTTAATTAATAAAAATTGTAATCAACTTTTAAGTGGGCTTAATCTAATTTGTCCAAATATGTATAATTAGGTGTGACTAATCTCCATTGTCTCCCACTTTAATTTAATCCAATTAAATCAAGCCAAGGATTAGGAATTGGATTAGTTAAATGTTTGCCACCTTGATTTAATCCAATTCAATCAAGCCGAAACCACATATTATTACATACTTACAATTACCATAATATCCTCAAATGGTAGAGATAATTATGATTTTACAATTAATCCATTGTGTAATTATTGAATTAATTCAATTAGGTCAAAGTAAATAATCAATGTTATCCAATAACACTTGATTATCTTAGTTGATAATTATAACATCGAATATTATCTTTTATAAAAATAATTGGCTACCCAAGTGCTCAACGAGTACACTTCATATTGGGACTCTCTAAGTTCAGACACGTTCGTCATATAAGCCTAGTTAATATGTACATAATTCGGCCACCTCCGAATTCGCGAAGAACACGAACAACCTTTCTGAACTATACAAGTCAAGGTCATCATATATGTTTAACAATCCCTCCGTCGTAGGCTATCCGAGTTGTGCTTAGGAAATATAGAATATACCATCAAGTTTCTGAGACGCACATCTCATGTCGACATATCCACGATTCTTCATAACTGATGCGATCCACCCTAGGTGATCGACTTTGGCCAAAGATTTAAGAATCGTGACTTTACTAACATGGATACATGAACCCCTTATGGTACACATACGAGCCGATGGATCTTATCTTGCTTCGCACTTAATTACTGAATGCATTGATCCACACCCAACGAACATCTAGAGGCCATACCATGAAAGGTTTATGACATACATGGCATCTAAGTGTGGAGGATCTCACACAAAATCAATCTTATCATATAGTCAAATGATTACATATGCTATTAGACTCGAGGGGATTCCTATTGACGGTGGTGTGTACTTCCAACTATTAGGAATCACCTATGAGTCATTCAGTATTCGCTGCAACAAATACCCACATGTCTATACGAGTTTCCAAAACTCATGGTACATCACCTTAGACCATTGGAACTCTAATTCCAATATACGACATGTGCTAGTATTCTAGGTTATAGGAATTCGACCGTATTCCAAAACCAACAACTAGGAATATTTACTTTAAGAATAATTTACACCTAGTGTCAAAACTATTCTAAGGTCGATGTCATTCTTAGCATATCGATACATCAATTTAATACGCGTAATGACAATACCATTATGAGATATGAAATGAAAAATGTAGTTATTTTATTAATAAATAATAAAATGTACAAATCGGATTGGAACTCCAAGCACCAACTCCATCAAACTCCCACTTGCTTAGTGCCAATCTGGATGGTACCGTAGTCCCATCTCCTCCACATGTCTATCGAATAACTTAGGAGGTAAGGCATTTGTAAGCGGGTCTGCTATGTTGTCTTGTCATTGAAACTTCAAGACCATTATGTCTTTACCTAATATTGGCAGCGATATTATTTGTCTGATAAGTGAGGGAACATAATAACAGTCATGCAAATCTAATTTACATCCATTTGGGAGATCTAGAAAAACTGTTTCTATGGCCTTGATATCCAGTGTCCAGACTTCTTGCATTGTAGACATTGATCACGAGCTACTTTTGGTTTTGCGCATTTGCGCTTCTTGGAGTTTTTCTTTGATATCTTCTTCTTCCCCATCTTGATTTTCTTTGACTTCCCAGAAGTCTTTGAAGAGCCAGCTCCACCATGGAGATATAGTGTGGGGTTGCCTTTCTTCAAATCTCGCTCCGCCGTGCGTAGCATGTTATGAAGTTCTTCGTATGTGGCTTGCATCGAATGCATATGGAAATTCAATACAAAGCCAACATAAAAACCAGACAAAGAAGACATAATCAAATTACGCCCCAGCCTTTCATCAAACACAATGCTCTGTCGTTCCAGATATCGAATTTGGTCTATCATGTTCAAAACATGAGCGCTGACAGCTCCTCACTCCTTGAGTTCAGCATAGAACAATTCCTTAGACCTTCGATAAAGTTCCATCTCTTGATTTACCTCGAGCAACTCCTTGAGTGTTCGCATGATGCTCCAAGCATCCGGTACTTCAATGTACTGTCTCAGCAAATCTGGAACCATCGATCCTAAGATGTAGGATTTAGGTTATCATTCTTCCATCTATCAAAAGTTTCTCGCTCTTCTGGAGTGGAGTCAGGATCGATATCAACAGACAATGGATTGATCTTGACATAAGTCAACTTTTCATACTCCAAGACAATGCATATGTTCATTTCCCATTCGATATAGTTCTCGGCTCCTTTTAGCTTATAGGAATCCAAAAAATTCATCAATGGATTAGCGGCAGCCATCTACAAGACAACATTTTTTAGAAGTAGCAGAACAGTTTTCATTTCAAAAGTGATAACACTAATTGATTATGGAATTTTAAATCTATTAGTGCCCTCCCACTACTTTACGTAATTCTGTAATCTCCCTTAACGAAAAAATGGAAATTTGACTATCAAAATTTCATAGCGGGAAGTGGATCCCATGACATTTACTCCAGCCTCACACTAATGACAATATTGGCCTTTGTAAACTCATTAGGTAGACCACCAAGGTCAATCACTTCATGTGACTCCTAGTTTGGTCCTGAACCGTTTCTTATCCTCACACTAATGACGATATTGGATTAAGACGTGTTCTAGGTGTATACTTGTCAATGTGTACTAATGAGCTTCGTATGTACACCCTCACACTAATGACGATATTGGGTGACTACATTTACTCATCACGCTACATCTAATGTTTTACCGAAACGACCTAAGTTCCGAGCACTTATACCCTCACACTAATGACGATATTGGATATAAGTTGTAAGAACCCATTCATCACCGTATTGACAAGACGGACCATCCAATAATGCTCCAACATTATTAATACTATTACTTAAAGTAGTCACTTGATCACGAGAGATTTATGACAATCAAGTCATTAACTTAATTAGGTCAAAATTTTAATTTAAAACACGCAATACATATCCAATATGTCTTATGCATAATTAAATTAAAATTTATATGGCATAGATTCAAAATATGTGTTGTGTGGTTAAGCCTTTGCTACTGATACCATTCTGTTGGGCAGTTGTGGAACCCCTAGGGTCGGATCGGTGCCCTGGGCAGCGGAAATAGGTCTAACCCATGGATATCAAGTATGAGTGTAATTTTAAATCATTTAATGAAATAATATATTCCATTACGAGTGTATAGGAAAAAATCGGGACTGAATCGGAGTCCGGAAGCTCCAGAATGAGAGAAAACAAAATCGGCGCGCGCGAAGGGCGCGGCGGGCGTGAAGTACACACGCTACAGTGCGTGCGCGCGCACTGTAGCGCCCAGGTGTGCTTCTTTTTTTTCATTTGTTTTCAAATTGCTCAGCTCTCTGGATTCCAGAGAGCTGATGCAATTATGGTCTATTAACCTAATTGCTTCTGATATTCCTTAAACACTTCAAAAACACCCAAAATTAATTTTTAATTTCAAAACCAACATAAACACATGTTATATAATAAAAATCTAGTTTTTCGAAATATCAAATATTTTTACAAAAATATAAATTTATTCTAAATACGCACTTGCGTAAATTTTGAATCCATTACACAAACCAAACTAGAATCCCAATTAGAAATGTCTCATGAACAATTCTAGTCCACCTAAAGGTGGTCACGTGAATCTAGAATGGTATCCATACCTCTAAGCTTTAATTTAGAGTTCCAAATTCTTATTAATTGTTCCATGTCCACCATGAAAATTTTTGACCTAATTACAAGCATGTTGTGTTTATACTTCTAAAGTATCCTAACACAATTGATTAGCCTTATTCAACATTAAGTTATGTGATCATGCATCTAATACACAAATAAACATAGCTTAGGAGAAGATCTAACATTACCTAGTAAGCTTGATGCAAGATCCAATCTACTTCTCCTTGTTGAAATTGTTGGAGAACCTCCAAGGTGTGCAAGCTTGACTTCAAGATCCAATCTTGTTTCCAATGCTTCCAAGCCTCACTTCAAGATCCAATCTTGATTTATCCGAGATGAAATGTTGTAGAGACCTCACAAGCTTCTCTAAACACTTCTCTAACTTAGGCTAATCTCTCAAAAATTTGCTTATGCTTGTATTTGAACTTGTAATTAAAACCTTCCTAAAGCTTGCTATTTATAGCAAAACTTAGGCAATTTTTAATTAATAAAAGTTGTAATCAACTTTTAAGTGGGCTTAATCTAATTTGTCCAAATATGTATAATTAGGTGTGACTAATCTCCATTGTCTCCCACTTTAATTTAATCCAATTAAATCAAGCTAAAATCATATATTATTACATACTTACAATTACCATAATATCCTCAAATGGTAGAGATAATTATGATTTTACAATTAAGCCCTTGTGTAATTATTGAATTAATCTAATTAATCCAATTAGGTCAAAGTAAATAATTAATAGTATCCAATAACATTTGATTATCTTAGTTGATAATTATAATATCAAATATAATCTTTCATAAAAAATAATTGGCTACCCAAGTGCTCAACGAGTACACTTCATATTGGGACTCTCTAAGTTCAGACACGTTCGTCTTATAAGCCTAGTTAATATGTACGCAATTCGGCCACCTCTGAATTCGCGAAGAACACGAACAACCTTTCTGACCTATACAAGTCGAGGTCATCACATATATTTAACAATCCCTCCATCGTAGGCTATCCGAGTTGTGTTTAGGAAACATAGAATATACCGTTGACTGGCGTAAACACACACGTATAACGCAAGCGCACGTATCGTTCAAGTAGTATAAAAATATCGATCCCACGAGGACTTAATTCCTACTGTTGTTATTAATTATTGAATCTATTTATTTACAAATATCTAATTAAAGGGAGAAGAGAATGATTGTTTGATTGATTTGGTTGAAAAATAAAAAGATAAAAGAAAATACTAAAGAAAATAAAAGACACAAAGATCCAGGATTGTGAATCATTCTAATATCATTTAAAAGATGAAGTGATTATTTTAAAGTTGGTAATATATTGATTTATTAACCTGGAACACTAAATTATGTGTAAGCCTCTGTCGATGGTCAGACACAAATACTCAGTTTAACCCAATTGAACCATATGTCTATGTCAACCAAATTATCTGGATTCATTAAGTTTAAGTTCCAATTATGGCTACCCCCGCCCGACAGGTATATTCCTATCCTGTAAGGAAATCTATTAAAGGGTTATCTATCCTCAAGGAATATCGTGGGTTATTGAGTCTAAGGTCTTAAACCTAAAATCCCTATGTCTAGTTCATTTTAAGTTTACCTTATCAATTTTATTAGTGGCCAGTTAATAAAAAGCATTAAGATTAAGACTCAATAAATAAATCTTTATATTACCCAAATTAAAATTTAACCCTTATAAACCGGTGATATTGGATTTCATCACAACCCTAGATTACTAACTTAGTTATGACACATAGCTAGGGCTTGTAAAACTTAAAATTAAAAGACATAAAGTAAAAATGCTGAAAAGTAAAATACAATAAAATAAAATACTAAGGTAAAAGGAATTACTTTTACTACTACTAATTTAGATATCTCCCATAAAATAATATATAAACTTGTGATAAATTAACCAACCGACCAGTCTGGCGGTATCCTGATTAAGTCAAATTAAGTCCAACCAGCCATTAAGGCGGAACCAAAAATAAATTTACCAACCGACCAGTCTGGCGGTATCCTTGATTAGTCAGGTTTAAACCAGATTAAAATTAAATTACCAACCGACCAATATAGCGGTATTCCTTATTAAGTCAATATTTTAAATAGTGAATATATTATTTTTAAGGGAGATTAATCTAAATAGCAATAGTAGAAAAATTACCTTTCACCCTAGCTGAGGAAATTATTTCAACATGGTGAATAGTAAAAACTGTAAAAAGTAAAAAGTAAAAATTAAATTACTATTATTACAAAAAGTAATTAAATTATTTACAAACTAAAAATAAAAAAAACTAAAAATTCTAGAGAGAGAAACTCTCTCTAGAGAGAGAAATCAAGAGAGAGAGGAGTGTTTAAAAACTGAAAATTCGCCCTCTATTTATAGCAAAATTTTTCACTGTTCGGGCACTGTTCCCGCGTCGCGACGCTGGATTCATCGACGTGGCACAATGAGAAGGCGACACATCATCAAGGCGGCTGACTGTTCACGCGACACGTGTCAAGGCGGCTAATTCTCAATTATTGTGATGACGTCATTGATGACGTGGCGCCGACGTGGCGATGACGTGGCGTAGGCGTGTGTTGCATTGTCGGCACAATAGGATTGTGACACGTGGCGACACGTGTCAAGTTGTGATTGGCTGAGGCTGACGTGGCAAGTTGACTCGGTTGACCTGCTGACGTGGACGATGATGTGGCATGACACGTGGCAAGGTTGACTCGTTGACCGCTGACGTGGCTGATGACGAGGCGACACGTGTCAAGTCTGAGTGTCGGCAGCATATGATGATGACACGTGGCACGGCGCATGTTAGCAGATGGGATGTGATGGTGACACGTGGCACAGCGCATTTTAACAAAGTCAAAACTTCTCAAATTGTTGACCGTTGACCAAGCGCATGTTAGCAGGTTCGGCTCACGCTGGGCGTCGCGGCGCGCAGTGTTCCAGAGTCGCGACGCGCAGAAGATGAAAATATCCCTGTTGACGCATTTTTGTCCGGTTTTGCCCCAAATTGCCTCCAGTGCTGTCCAAACTTTATTTATCTGCAAGATAACAATAAAACACATCAAAACGTTCATAAAACTCAAGAAACTATACAAAATATTAAGTTAAATGAGTGGGAAATAGTGATATAAATACCACTCATCAACCGTCAAGTTTCCGAGACGCACATCTCATGTCGACATTTCCACGATTCTTTATAACTGATGCGATCCACCCTAGGTGATCGACTTTGGCCAAAGATTTAAGAATTGTGACTTTACTAACATGGATACCTAAACCCCTTATGGTACACATACGGGCCGATGGATCATATCTTGTTTCACACTTAATTACTGAATGCATCGGTCCACACCCAACAAACATCTAGAGGCCAGACCATGAAAGGTTTCTGACATACATGGCATCAAAGTGTGGAGGATCTCACACAAAATCAATGTTATCCTATAGTCAAAGGATTACATATGCTACTCGACTCGAGGGCATTCCTATTGACGGTGGTTTGTACTCCCAACTATTAGGAATCACCTGTGAGTCATTCAGCATTCGCTCTAACGAATAGCCACATGTCTGTACGAGTTTCCAAAACTCATGGTACATCGCGTTAGACCATTGGAACTCCAATTCCAATATACGACATATGCTAGTCTTCTAGGTTATAGGAATTTGACCGTATTCCAAAACCAACGACTATGAATATTTACTTTAAGAATAATTTACACCTAGTGTCAAAACTATTCTAAGGTCGATGTCATTCTTAGCATATCGATACATCAATTTAATATGCGTAATGAGAATACCATTATGAGATATGAAATGAAAAATATAGGTATTTTATTAATAAATAATAAAATATACAAATCGGATTGGCACTCCAAGCACCAACTTCATCAATACTCACCTGGAAAATCCCCTTTGTAGGCATTGTCTTTTATTTTCTCAAGAATCTGAAACGGGCCATTACCTCTAGGTTGGAGTTTGGATTGTCGTTGCTTTGGGAAGTGTTCTTTTTGCATGTGCACCCAAACCCAATCACTGGGCTCGAAAGAGACACGACATCTACCATTGTTGGCATGCGAGGCATATTGTTCATTCTTCTTCTCAATGTATTGTTGTGCTTTCTCATGTATGGAATTGACCAAGTTGGCATTGCGCTTACCATCCAGGCTAACCCTCTCATCAACGGGCAAAGGCAATAAATCCAGAGGTGTTAGTGGGTTAAATCCATACACGATTTCAAAATAAGAATAAGAAGTAGTGGAATGAATACTACGATTATATGCAAACCCAATGAAAGGTAAACATTCTTCCCATTTCTTTAGATTCTTAGAAATAACAGTACGTAATAGTTGGGACAGGGTCATGTTAACGACTTCCGTTTGACCGTCAGTCTGTGGGTGACAAGTAGTGGAAAATAATAGTTTAGTTCCCAGCCTACCCCATAAAATTTTCCAAAAATGACTTAAAAACTTCGCATCCATGTCCGATACTATACTCCGAGGCACTCCATGTAAGTGAACAACCTCACAAAAAAATAAGTCAGCAATGTGTGTGGCATCATCTGATTTGTGACATGCAATAAAGTATGCCATCTTGCTAAAACGGTCAACTACAACAAAAATAGAGTCCCGACCCTTCCTAAATCTAGGCAATCCTAACACAAAATCCATGGAAATATATACCCACGGTGTCTGAGGAACATGTAATGGTGTATAAAGCCTATGTGGTTGAACTTTAGATTTTTCTTTCATACAAGTAATGCAACCAGTACAAATGCGCATGACATGCTTCTTCGTTTTAGGCTAATAAAAATATTCATGCAAGATTTCCAAAGTTTTTGTAACACCAAAATGACCCATAAGACCCCCACTATGTGCTTCACTGACCAATAATTCACGCATAGAACATCTAGGCACACACAATTTATTCTCTTTAAATAAAAAATCATATTGTCTGTAAAATTTACCACAAGCGCCTTTTTCACACGCAATGTAGATCTCAAAAAAGTCATGATCATTTGCATACAAGTCTTTGATAAAGTCAAAACCAAGAAACTTAGAACTCAAGGATGTAAGTAAAGCATACATGTGTGATAGTGCATCAGCAACCACATTCTCCTTACCTTGCTTATATCGAATGACATATGGGAAGGTCTCCACGAACTCCATCCATTTGGCATGCAGCTTGTTAAGTTTTCCTTGACCCTTGATATGCCACAGAGATTCATGGTCAGTGTGAATCACGAACTCTTTTGGCCAGAGGTAATGATGCCAAGTTTCCAGCGTTTTGACTATGGCATAAAACTCTTTGTCGTAGGTCGGGTAACGCAGCGCTGCGTCATTAAGCTTTTCACTGAAGAAAGCTATAGGACGTCGTTCTTGCATAAGAACTGCCCCAATACCGACACCTGAAGCATCACACTCAATCTCGAAAGTTTGGTTAAAGTTAGGTAAGGCTAAAATAGGCGTAAAACATAATCGATCTTTAAGAAGTTTAAAAGCATTCTCTTGTTCCTACCCTCAATGGAAGCCAACATTTTTCTTTGCGACTTCAGTAAGTGGTGCGGCGATAGTGCTAAAGTCTTTTACAAACCTCTGATAGAAACTAGCTAGTCCATGGAAACTCCTAACCTCAGTGATGCTCTTAGGTGTAAGCCACTCACGAATGGCCTTAACCTTGTTTTCATCAACCTCAATGCCTTGAGCACTAATGACATACCCCAGAAATATCACTTTTTCCATGCAAAAGTCACATTTTTTAAGGTTAGCATACAATAATTATTTCCTCAAAACATCAAACACAGCTCGCACATGTCATACATGCTCTTCTAAATTCTTGTTGTACACTAAAATATCATCAAAATATACGACTGTAAATTTACCCAAAAAGGCACGCAAAACATGATTCATTAGGAGCATAAAGGTGCTGGGGGCATTTGTAAGCCCAAATGGCATCACAAGCCACTCATATTAGCCCATATTTTGTTCTAAATGCAGTCTTCCATTCATCCTTTTTCCCGCATCCTAATCTGATGATACCCACTTTTAAGGTCAATTTTTGAAAAAAAAATACAATATCCATATAATTCATCCAACATATCATCTAATCTAAGGATATGGTGGTGATACTTTACAGTGATATTGTTGACTACTCGACAATTCACGCACATTCTCCATGTACCATCTTTCTTTGGGACTAACAGGACTGGAACTGCGCACGAACTCATGCTCTCCCATATGTACCCTTTGCTAATCAACTCCTCCACTTGCTTTTGGAGCTCCTTAGTTTCCTCAGGGTTGCTGCGGTAGGCTGGTTGGTTAGGAATGAGCGCTCCTGGGATGAAGTCGATTCGATGCTCAATACTTCGAATTGGTGGTAAACCATGAGGTATCTCCTCTGCAAACACATCATCATAATCATGCAATAAAGAAGTAAACACACTAGGCAAAACAATGTTATGGTTAGTGTCATCAGAACTCAGAAGAGTTTCTCTATACATAATGAGGATCATCACTTTATTCTTGGCATACTCTCTCCACAATTCTCCCTCTTTAGCAAAGAAACTATTTTTCACCCTACCCACACCCTCATTATTTTGTGCACGCTCACTGTTTCTCTCGCTCACTCCCCTGGAACTGTTAACATCATCCCCTCGACTGACATCTTCGATCTCGCTCGTGGGTGTTTGCGTTGTAGAAGCTTGTAGCTTCATTTGATCTTTAAGGACTTCAAGTGGCGTCAACAGAACAAGTGTAACTTTTATTCCATCTTGCTCAAAACAATATCTGTTTCGAAACCCATCATACATCATCTCCTTTCAAACTGCCAAGGACACCCTAGTAACAAATATCCAACTTGCATTGGGACTACATCACATAACACCTCATACCTGTATTTACCAATAGTGAAACTAACCAAGACTTGTTTATTGACTTTAACCTCACCACTGTTATTCAACCACTGCAAACGATAAGGCTTAGGATGTTTAAGTAAAGTCAAACCCAACTTATCAACAAGTATTGTGCTAGCCACATTAGTATAACCGCCCCCGTCGATAATCTTATTGCATACTTTGTTCTTGACTAGGCATCTAGTATGGAATATGTTCTCTCGTTGTTGTACCATATCGTCCTCAACCTTGGTCTGGGTACTTAAAGCACGGCGGGTCACAAAGGACTCCCCCTTGGCTGCATACTCAACCTCTTCTTCATCAGTGGCGACCTCCAACTCGGGCACCTCCTCCACAACATCCTCACCATCTGAAATTACCTCACCATCACCCCCATATATATGGTCTTTCTATTAGGGCAATGTGATGCTATATGGCCATTTCCCAGACATTTGAAACATTTAAGGTCACGACTTCTATTTGGTGGGGTATCGAATTTTGGTTTAGGCTTGGTGGTGACATCTTCCATTGGCTTTGGGGTCTCTGATCTAAACCTAGATCTGGTGCCATCCCTGTCATGATCTCCCCATTTCGGTTTCCATGTATTGGTTGGACCCGAATTTCCCCTTAGTGCAGTTTTTCGCTTGAGTTGGCGTTCCACTTTTATTGCCATATGTACCATGTCCTCTAATTCCATGTAATGTTGCAATTCCACTACATTTACAATCTCCCTATTCAGCCCACTTAGAAACCGTGCCATAGTGGCCTATCGGTCTTTCTCAACATTGGCGCGAATCATTGCAATTTCCATCTCCTTATGGTAGTCTTCGACACTCCGAAACCCCTGTGTAAGATTCTGAAGTTTATGATATAGATCTCGATAGTAACGATTCGGTAAAAACCACTTCCTAATAACTTTTTTCAATTCGGCCCATGTAGTGATCGGGCGCTCCCTACTCCTCTGAATGTTTATCATCATTTGGTCCCACCAAACAAGTGCATAATCGGTAAATTCAATAACCGCTAACTTAACCTTCTTAAGCTCGGAATAATTATGACAGTCAAAAAAGACCTCTAGCTTACATTCCCACTCTAGATAAGCTTTGGGGTCACTCTTGCCTTGGAAAAAAGGGATAGTCATCTTGATTTTACCCAAATCACTATCTTCCTCATTCGCATGATTCCTCATGAACGGTCTTTCATTCCTACCTCTTCTAGGCCGAAATTCACCCATTTCTACCTCTGATACTCTATCAAACTCCTCATCATAATCAAACTCATTTTCAGCCTCCATCTCGTCCATGTGTACAGTACGTCGCCCACCAGTCCTGGGGGGTACGTGCCCTGCCTCATTAGCTCTAGTCGACCGTGTTGGCCTATTTCTCTGTGGGGTATTATGTCTCATCGCTTGCACCTCATCTTAAACATCCCTCATCAATTCTAATACCCGCACAAACTCTTACTGAAGCACTGTCACAATATTCGCCACATCCCACAATTGGGGCTCCTGTGGGGAATTGGCATTTTGACTCGGGGCTGCGCCTTCTCTGGACATGTTTACTATTTTTTTTTCTCTTTTCTTTTTTTTTAACTCTGCAACTGCAACAAACGTTAGTAATAAAAAAAAAAGAACAATTAAAGCAAAGAAAAAGACAAAATCCTCACAATTCCAATTCTCTCGAGTTTGTCACTCAAATGGCTTTTACCCGAAACTAAGCTCACCTACTCTTGACTTTTACCACATTTTCCTTCGGATGAGTTCTCAAATGATTTGAGCCTAATATAGCCAAAACCCTTAATGTTGTCCCAAATAGCACTGTTCAGTTCAATCACCAAGTACAACAGATAGGTAGACACAAACAGAAGGGAAACAAGTTGTTGATACGATTTACGAGAATTGATAAAGAAAATGCTAGTTAAATGGGATGGAAGAAGGAAAATAAAAACACTATCGATTGCGGCAAAGATGACAGCAGGTAAGCGATTACACTCGAAATTTGGAATTTTTAAACACGCACAGGTAAACTATCTCAATCACCTCGTCCTGACAATATGAATGCCATGAAAAAAGTTTCACGTAGGCAAAATTTTAAAATTTTATGGATTTGACCTGATTTCGATTACTTCCAATATCTCACCAAGTTTTACCTAACGCCGCAAAGAGTCTGAGGATTTAGAACCCTAGGTTACGCTAATCGCACAAACACAGTCAAGGAAAAACACAACCAGGAAAAAATATGCACAAACACCGAGAGCAAAAGAAAAAATATGCACAACAGACGCAAAACAACACAGCAAACACAGGAAACAAAAGAAACAATAGTGATATAAGATAAGAACAAAAAATAACGTATGAGAGAAAACAAACGCATGAAAGAACACACGCGACAATATAAAAAACGAAATAAAAAAATAGAACAGATATGTGAACTGACCTTGGAACCTTTGCTCTGATACCAACTGATGAAAACCTGTCTGGAGCAAAGCCAGACAAACCCACACAAGACTGAAATCGTTCCCAAAAAAGCCAAGTCAGTTCGGATAAAAACTCTAAACCTCTGAAGAACAAGCAACAGAAACCTAGAGTTCTAATAGGGGCACCATAAAGGGTTAACAGAACTTTGATAAGCCAAAACCAGTGAGAACAAATTGAGGGTTTCTCAATGCTCACGAAAATTGATATAAAATTTTATTGAAAAAGAGTTGTCGAACATAACCAAAACGTTAGCCTTTTATAAGGAGGCTCCAACCAAAACCCTAACCCAAAAGGATAAAAGATGAAACTACTTGTAAGAGCGAAGTGGGGTTTACCGCTATGCCTATGATGTTCGGCGACCACGACACTGTTGGGCTCGCAACCTGTAGAGAGTACTGAGTAGCCTGCGGGGGACTAAACCAGAGAATAAATGAGTCGCCACCCAGTGTGAACTGGGAAATGATTTAAGGCCTCACTCACCCCTCGCAAGGGAAGACCTCAACCCGTTGGGTTCGGAATGGTCTCTTACTTATGCCAGTATAATGGACGGGTTCACACAATGGTGTAACCAATTCTTATGCAGCACATGCAAAATAATTCAAATAAACACATAAATTTGCACACCCATAAACATGAATATAAATAAAAGCAAATACATAGTTCCATAAGCATATTAAATAAAGAAGTACGATAATGTAAATCATAAGAATAGTAAAAGTGTTAATAATAAATGCAAATAATTAAGCACATAATGCAAAATAAATAACTAAAGAGACGAAAATGAATAAAATATAAAGAAAGAGGTTGTCCAGTGTGTATGCGTTCGTGTAGCGTTCATAAACGCGTTCGAACGAAGTGTTCCAGAGAGTTCACGTTCGTGTAGCATTCGATAACGCATTCGAACAGAGTGAGGCAGAATGGTCACATTAGAATTGCGTTTGAAAATGCGTTCGAATGAAGTGTTCCAGAGAGTTCACGTTCGTGTAGCATTCGATAACGCATTCGAACAGAGTGAGGCAGAATGGTCGCGTTAGAATTGTGTTTGAAAACGCGTTCGAACGTTCTTACAAAAATAGCATCAATAATGACATAAACACACATATACGAATATTTCCCGAGCGGTACGTGGAGTTGTATCCCAAGTACAGACCGCACTACCGTCCATTCGAATTCGACTACAGAATTTACGTCTGGGTTTCCATCCGATATACCGCAAATGATAAAAACACATATATACATTAATGTAATGTAAATAACGAAATAATAAAATAAAGCCTATGCAGATAATGAACAAATAAAATAAAGACGAAGTAAAAAATAAATATTAAATTAAATGCGAAATAGTAAAATAAAAAAATAACAAGAAAAGATAAATAACGAAACTAAATGTGGAATAATGAATAACAATAAAAGTAAATAAAAAATAAAAGCAACATAATAAAATAACCATAAAAATAACTAAATATAAAAAGATAAACGATAAAATGCTAAAGAAAGAAAGATGTGACCATAAATTTGGTCGTTTTTGATATAGGATCTCGCATACCTGGTTGGACGTATTTCACGTCTAACCAGGCATGCCGCGTCCAGAACAACAAAATAAATATGGTAAAGGGTGCCCTCAGGTCTTACCTTTTAAGATGCTTCTCGGAAGCGCGTTAAGCCTTCGCCGGAAGGATTAAAGCTTGCTGTTGTTTTCTAGTTTGTTGGTCCGCTATTTCTGCTCATTGTTCCGCTGTTTCTGCTCGTTGTTTCACTGTTTCTGGGCTGCTATTTTTGGTGATTTTGGGATGCTGTTTTGGGACTGTTTTCTTCATTGTTTCTGTGGCTTTTTAGGGACTATTTTGGGTTATCTTTGCTACTATTTTGGGATTGGTTTGTTTGTCGTATTTTGTGTGTGTTTCACGGTAATTGGCTGGCTTTGGAGGTTGTTTTGGTCGGTGATTCTGGCCTGCTTCTCAGTGATTCTGCTCACTGTGTTTGGCTTTTTTATCATCGGTTTAAGGGTTATGTATGTGTGTTTTGACGTGTGGGTGTGTGTTTTTGACGTGTAAGTATGTGTAGCCTCTCTGTGTGTGTGTGTGTGTGTGTCGTGTGTGCGTTTCAAGATGTAAGAAGAGTGTGTGGCCTCTGTGTGTGTGTGCCGAGAAGAGTATTTATGGTTTTTGTTTTTTTTTTTTGTGCTACTGCCGAGAGTGTCTTGTGAGTCTTAGGGTTGGCCGTGTGAATGTCCAGGGTTTCTTGGTGATTTGGTCTTCAATTTATAGTGACAAGGGATCTCCTAAGTAAGGAAATAAATCATGTAAATTTGGGGGATATTCTCTTAAATTATTTAGGGAAAGAATTTTTGTAAATTTGGTGATGAGGATATTTTAAATCTTTTTAAATTGGAAGGTGATTTGAGGGATTTTGACATGTGTTTTACACGGGATTTTTGCTATTTGGGAAGGCTTGGGAGTGTGTGCTTTCATGGGTTGCAGGGGTTTTGGGTCGAGGCTAAGATTTGAAACAGAAACTGACTGAGCGAATCTGAGGCTGGCTAGTGAGTCCAAATCCGATAAGGTGCTAATTTTGGAGGTTTTATTTCTTTCCGGCATTCATTTCCCGCGACTTCCGCAACTTTTCAGGTAGTGCCTCCATACGAGGCTCATCATTGGGCTTATGCAAAAATACAGTGTCTACACTACCCACACACCAACAGGCGCGTATCCTAAAACTAAGCTAAGTTATCCCCACGTGCAAACCCCTGCACGCTTAACCTAATTCCCAAACATAAAATAATAATTTAAAGAAAAACACTCAAACATAAATAAAGGGCCGAAATAAAACAAATGTCAAGCCCTAAATAAATTAATAACAATTGTCAAATAACTATAATAAAATAGACCTAAGTAACTCGTTGCTCCACGACCTGAATAAGATTCACCATCTTGGGTTCGTCCAGCTTCAAGCCCATACTCAGTGAAGTAGAAGTGCGGGAATAGTCAGATACAATCTTCTGTATGAATCCATGCATAGCTTCATGGATCTTCTTAGCTCGAGACCTCATGATTGGACCCTCTGGGACTTGCACTATGATGGTATGTCCATCATGGGCCTCATCAGTACCTTCATCATTTGTTATTTCGTGATAAAAAAAGAGAGAGTAGATTAAGGGGGAGTAGTACCGTAGAATATCCTTTTAATATCTCCGTTTTAAGGGGAGTTTAGATTAAATGGGAGGAGGATATCTACTTGTACATGCATGAGTGTTATACCTGCTTAAGTTTATGATTGATAATCTCAATGCTTTTCACGGTATATTGTTGTTTGTGGATGTTTCAAGTAAGCAGGTTTGTAGCTGAGGTGGCATTGATTTCAAGACTACTCTATTAGGTTTTAGATCGAGTCCTTATGTAATAAGTCATTGTTTTGATGGTTGACAGTTGGCTATTTTCTTTTTGGGTCTTTTATCGTAGTCTTTGTATTAGGTAATGTCTTGTCACGGAATGTCAAATGGGGAGATTGTTAGTTCCATTTTTATTGGCAATGTCCATGAAAAAACAAGTTCAATTGAGTTGTAATTAGTCTTGAAGATCTTGGAGCAATTGGATTGGTATTTGGCAGAGCTAGAGCATTTTCGTTAGTGCTGCGTTCGTTTCAACGTTCGAACGTGTGGCGTTAGTGGCACGTTCTCCATTAGGTTCGAACAAAATATTCCAGAGAGCAAACGTTCATGGTACATTCGAGGAAGCATTCGAACAAAATATTCCAGAGAGGCAGCGTTCGTGGTGCATTCGAACGAGTCTTTCCAGTGGGCATGCGTTCATAGTGCGTTCGAGTAATCATTCGAACGCGACTGCGATCTGAACGCGTTTTTAAGCTTTTTCACTTTGAAAACCCCTAGATTTACACCCTACCTATAAATAGAACATGTAGCCACCATCCCCAAGTGTTGAAACACAAATCCTTTCAGCCCAAATCTTTCAACCTTCTTTGATTCCACCCTTGAATACTTCTTGTCTTCTTCATTAATGGTGTGAATCCCTCTTTGATAAACCTTCAACACAACCAAATCCAAAATCCATAATCCTTCAGAGTTCTCAATGAGGAAGATTAGTAGTCGGAGTTCCGACATGCGTAAGGAGTTGATTCACTCAGAGACTTCCGAGGTTCATAAGAAAACCGTGGTGTGCGGGCTTAAGGAGTTCTTTGGGTTCTTACAGTCTAGAGGTACTTGAGTCGGTGGAGTTGCCACCATAGGTCTTGACCATCGCTGTAAGTTTTTCTCTATATATTGGATTTGGCTAGTAGCCGAGATGCCCGGAGTGGTTTTTGTACTTGCACGAGTTTTCCACTTCGTCACCAAAATTATTGTGTTGATTTTGTGTGATTGTTTTATTTTCCGTAATTTATTTATTTGTTGGATATTATGGTTGCTTGTTGAGAATTCATAGTCACATTAATTATGACTTGTCTTGATTATTGTGTGTAATTCCGCATAGGGTCAGAACCTTAGGTAATCACGAACTTTCAATAAATATATTCAAAATCGTTTAAGTGATTATTTGATATGATTTCTAGTAGAGATAAAGAAGTTTTTTTAATTCCAAAAGTTCTTTTCAAAAATTTTATGGTGTTTGGTTGTATTTTAAATAGAGCTTTTGATAATTAAAAAAACTATTTTACCTTTACTGGAAAAAAAACTCAAAATTTGAGTTTTTGGAAGTAAAACTTGTAAAGATTTTTTTTTAAATTATTATTTTATCCATATTATCCTTATTTAATTTAACAATATTATTTCATTTTTTCATAACACAACTTAAAAAATCTTGTCCAATAAAATAATTTTATATTTTTTAATAAAAGCTCTCACTTACAACCGAACACTTGAAATTTTTTTATCAAAAGCCCTACTTCTAAAAGTTTTACTAATAAAAGCTCTACTTGAATAAGTTTTATTTGAAAAGCTATATCAAATGGACCCTTATTATTACTTCTAATATAGGTAAAATAACTTTTTTAATCTCAAAAGCTCTTTTTAAATTTTTGATAATGTTTGGTTGCATTTTAAGAAAAGCTTTTGAGGATTAAAAAATCTATTTTGCTTTTACTAGCAAAAGCTCAAAAGTTAGGTTTTTGGGAGTAGAAATTGGAAAGTTTTTTTAAGGATTTAAATTGTTTCTAATACCATTATATTATTTAACAACATTATTTTATTTCTTTCATAACACAACTTAAAAAAATTTATCCAATAAAATAATTTTATAATGTTTAATACAAACTCTCAGTTACCACCAAACACCTAAATTTTTTTTTTAATCAAAAGTTCTATTAATAAAAGCTTTATTTGAGTAAACTCTATTTGAAAAAGGTATAACAAATGGACGTTAAGGCTGTTGCGAAATTATCATACCGCAAGTATACAGTGTCAAGTTTTGTAAAGGATAAATAAGAATGTAGAACCCACAAGGATTGAAATCAAATTCACAGTAAATACTATAATCAATAAACTTAACTTTATTTAGAAATCAATTTAAAAATTAAATAAGCAAAAAGTCAAAAGTTACAATTAAGAAATACCATTGTGAGATAAATTTTAGAGTCTAATTTCACCTAATTATTTCCTATGTATTTATTTTGCCAATAAATTATTACTCAATTTCTTAGTTTATAAGTAAGGAATCCTAAATTATTATACTATATTTCCTGAGTGCCGAGTGAAAATATTATTAAATACCGACTTCGATATCCCTATAAAAATCTAGTAATTAACAATTCATTACGCTTTGTGATTCTTTGTTAATGACTTCAAATGAATTATAGGCATCCCGAACTCTATAAAATTCCTAAGTTATATTTTCTAGATCCTATTCAAAATTTCTCTCTCCCGCGTGATAGATTTTAAACATGGAATCATCTAATTTGTGGCCAGCAAGCCAAAAGCATTAAGCATAAAAAAAAAAATATATATATATAAATAACTTGAATTAAAATTTCATAATAATTAATTGGAAATCAACACATAGGTTCAAGTATAGGCTACATCATCCTCTAAAATAAGAAAATTAGTTCATGACTAAATAAAAGAACAATGTAATATGAATCAATAACTTATTGAACACCATTAGAGTTTAAAGAAAGAAACTATAAGATAAAACCTGAATCGAATCTCTTCGTCTTCAGACGTCACCGTTTTTGTCTCCTTTTGTCGCTCTTTAATTCTCTTCTTGGATCTTTCTAAATTATGTGTTCAGATCTATCTTGTTGTATCTAATTATCTTCCCTATGATTTTGGACGCACTCATGTATTTATAGGGAAGTCTTGAAGTCCTTCTACATGTAGAAAACATACTTCTTAAAAAGTCTGAAAATCATCTGGGGTGTCGCGACGTCAGCTTCTCTGGATAAATATGTGTGTTCTTCATGCTTGGGGTGGCATTGCGAAGCCAACTCCCCTACCAGGATAATTGGTTTTTTTGTATTTTCCTTTCCTGTGTGCTTCCTTTGCATCTTTAAGCTCCCAAAACACGTACGTTAACCTCAAGATCCATGTTCTAATGCTTCCTATCAATAAAACACAAAATAATCTAATAAACACGTAAAATGACACGAAACCTAATAAAATAATAAGTTATGAATGTATGAATAAGTGGGTATAAATCACACTTATCAAAGGTCTATATATGTTTAAAAACAAACACATCCACAATGCAAAACTCTCGTCATACACATAATCACTAAAAGAAATATGTATACCTTAACATCAATGAGGGTCACCTCATTCTTGAGATCGACGGTTGAGGTCTCTCTCATATGAGATTGTGGGAGTAGATCTCACCTGATTTGAGAGTAAGACTCTAGTTTTAGAATAGATTTTCGATCGCACTTCATATATATAATATCGATATAGGTTTTGGTATAGTTCTTGTTGTAATAACAATATAATTGTATTGCAATTTTTTTTTTAAAATAAAAAATTTGAGGGTAATTATTCCTATGAAAATAATTTACCTTGTAATTTAAGCAATACGTAGACAAGTAGTATAAGCTAGCGATTTGAGGAATACAAAGACTATAACTTATTCAAGTGTTGTCTTGGATTCATCCCTAAAGAGAGACTTATTTATCATTTCTTTCATTTATCTTATCATATGGCAATTCCAGTCTAAACTTAATGAGTTTTGAGATCGTTTAAAATCATATTAAAAAGTATTTTATCAAAATTAATTTTTTTTAGATCATTTAATAATATATTTAAAAACGTTAGTTAAGTAGCACTCTCGAACGCGCTCAAACCGACCTTTACCTCAACTCAAGTCACCAATGTCAGAAATTGGTATCAGGCCTAGCAAGCCCGCCCATAACCGGCACAAGAGGATGCCCGATGAGAAGCCCGTCGGCCCTGAGTTTAGGCCCACCTCTTTCATAATCAAAAAGTTCAACACCACTGCTCCCTATCTTGGGTAGAAATAATGATTGGGTCATTAATTTTTTCAGTGTCTGTCCATTAAAAGAAAAATACATCAAAATGTGTCATAGCAATCAGCTGTGCTTCTGTAGCCTTCGGTGTCTTAAAATCACAGCAGCTGTGAAAATTGGTCAATGGCCTTATAGCAGCATTTTAACTCCCTATACATGACCAAAATTACATCAAAACTTACGACGAGGCAAAAAAAAACTTGTATGTAGGAAAGTAATCTAAGTTTTCTCATAAAGGCCATTCAACATTCAGCTTTGTTTCCGATTGATAGACTGGTGCTCTCAGTAAGTTCAATTTTTTTTTTTTTTTGAAACGTTGAAAATTCGACCGCCAAATCACTCAATACAGATTTAATTGGAGTAGGTAAAACCCTCGACTGTCTTAAGCTCTTACAAGAAATACATCCCTTAGATTTGAACCTATGACCTAGAGGCCAGATCCTGAGTCATACACCACTAACTCACGCCTATTGGGGACTCAATTTTATATTGGAGAGCTTCCAAGCACCTGTTTGGTATGACTTCTAATTGATGTAAAATAGTTTTTTTTTTTTAATCCCAAAAGCTTTTCCAAATTTTTTGGTGGTGTTTGGATACATTTTAAGTAGAGCTTTTGAGGATTAAAAAAATTATTTTACCTCTACTCGCAAAAGCCGAAACTTTTAGGAGTAGAGCTTGAAAAGCCTTTTTAAAAGTTAAAATTATCTGTAATACCCTTATTTAATTTAACAATATTATTTCATATCTTTTATAGTACAATTTAAAAAAACTTATCCAATAAAATATTTTTTATAATTTTTAATAAAAGCTTTTGTTAACAACTAAACACTTAATTTTTATTTTTTTAACAAAACTCTACTAGTAAAAGCTCACCTGAAGAAGCTCTATTTGAAAAATTATATCAAACGGACACTAAGTCCTAATTGCAATATGAGGACTATATAATTTTTTTTCTAAATTGATTAAAATTTTAAAAGCAATTAATTTTAAGATATAACAAGCAAAACCAAAATGGGTCCATAGCGTAATGGTAGAGCATCTACACAGAGTGTTTAAACCCAGTTGGGCCATGTTTAAACAACTATTTTAATTTTAATTTTTAAGTTTTGTTCATGATTATGACTGCTCGCTGTTTTAATTGCATGATTATGACTATTTTAATTTAAAGTTTTGTTCATTGACTATTTTAATTCCGCTGTTAGATCATCCGATTCGGACTTAAGTAGAACGAATAAAATCTCAGCGGCGTGGGATCTCATAAGAAATACACTCATTAGATTCAAACATAAAACTTGAAAAACCAAATTATAAATCTTATGCCACCAAATCACAGCCTTAAAGACTTATAGATCTAATTTGTTGAAACTAAAACAATAAAGACTAAATCAAATAATCGAATCATTTTAGAAAATAAATCTAAAATAAGTGACCTAATTAACAACATTTCTTTAACATCCTCATACAGATACAATAAGAAGTAACCAGCCACATGGCAATGCCAATGCCAATGCCAATGCATTGAAGATTTAATAAATTAATCTGCTGGATGAGAAGGCAAATGATTCTGAATAACATCCACTGGTGTTTTGTCACAAGTGACAATGATCTGATCATCCCCAGGATTAAACTCTTTGAAACAACCTATCCTCCCTAATTCTTCAACTTCCTCAATCACATTATCCAGCCTTGCCACTATCTCCACTAACAAAGAAGCAAAAGCAGCAAATGGAAGTGCTTCTGAGAACTCAAGACCTGTTATTGCAATTTTACTCAACTGTGGCCTCAACACTTTCCGTTCGGATTCTTTCGATTGTTCGGATGCCCTTTTGCTTTTCCATTCCATCAAGGCACAAGAGTCTGTTTTCACACTTGATAATGATACTCCATGTTCTTTCTGCTGGCTTGCTTGTGCAGCTGCTAGGGCAAGCAAGTTGGTTGCTTGGTTTCTGTTGGACCCCAGGAAGAGCCTTGGTTGGGATTTTATGGCCTTGTTCAGGTCTTGTAGGGCTTCGTGGAGGTGGTCGGAGAGTACTTCCGGTGAGCAATGGCGTCGGCTTTTTATGCTGTTGGCAAGCTCTCTTAGTGCTTTTGATACTTCATTAGCGACGCGAATGCAGGGATCTTTGAAGAGGGCTCGAACAGATCTTGGTGTCTAAATTTCATGAACAAAAAGTATTACATAATTTTCAGAGAGGGATTAGAGACAAAAATTTAGTGGCCAAATAATAATATTCATATTTTATGAGAGGCAAGTTATAGACACAGATCGTGGATTAATGATCAATTATATTAAGAACAATGATTATGCCATATCTGAATAAATATTGCCAACAAAAAGAGGTTGAAGAAACAGTAAGATAAAATGATGATCACATATTAATTATAATTTATATATACATAGAGAATCAAGCATCATGTGCAGCAATAAGATAGAAATGGGGATTTAATTACATTATTGAAGTATCAGGAAACTTCTTATATAAGCATAAAAATAAATACTTTAAATATGAAAGAATTAATTTATGCATGCTTTTTTTCTGGAATAAGTAATAAAATATTTGTTGTCTTTCATGGTTCCCATAATAACAAAAACTATACTAGAACATTTGCTATAATATATTTGTTTTGTCATTTTCATTTATTATTTACTTAAGCTGTATTAAGAAGCTGGGCATGTGATGTGATCAGCATGAAATTAAATCCATTTTAACATTAATGAATTAATTACCTGAATTTCAGTAAGCAAACAACCATGAAGAGCAACTACAGTATATCCAAATTGGCGAAGAACAGCTCCCAGTTTAACATACTGTTGCCATGGGAATCTGTAACAATGTCTAGAGTGCCTTGGCTCCCAACTCGCATATAATGCCTACCAAATTACACATTAAAGCAACATCACTAATTGACATATTAATCTCTCCTGTTTATATATAATAAGAAGTCTGGAGTTCGAACTTTGCTCGAATGGGTTGAAATTAAATAAGCTTTAATTATTTAAATGCTACATCAAAAAAAGGGAAAAAAAAAAAACTTGATTAATATTAAAACTTACAAGAGTTTCATCAGTAGATTTTGAGTCCAAAACAGCCTTGTAACCTTTGTAAATGGGATCTTCATCATCTGATGGTTTATCCAAACTTAATTGTACCTCAGTCTGATCATGGAAATATTCATTGACACAAGCTGCAATATTTAAAATTGAACTCAAAAAGCTAGCTCATGATTTCCTTAAGCCTTTACAATTTTTCTTATTTTTTTTTTTAATTATATGTATAATGTTACAAATTTTAATATAAAAAAAATAGCCTAAATTTTATTATTTTTTTCTTTACCTTCAATAGATTTAGCTAGACCTTCAAGCTTGGCAACGGTGGAATTATGGAGGTCCTCCCCAGACCAGGTCGGAAATATCAACAGACTCATGAAAAGGCAAATACCACATCCGATGGCAATTGTGTAAAATCGATCATGAGCAATCTTCAGTACATTTTCAACTCTGTAGCTTGACACAGTGATCAAATTGAACGTCAACAGGAATATCACAACACCATAATCATAATTCTTCTTAATGTAGGGTATGAACCGCATGTACGTCGCCGCAGCCCCGACAATGAAAACGGCGGCACCAATAAAGACTGCCCGGAAAACTTGGCCGGATTCATTGGCGATGTACTCAAATAGAAAGGCCAATGATCCTGCCAGCAGAGTCCCTAATCCTCTGTTGAGTCCTTTGCATAGGGTAGCCCCGGCAGTGAACTCGAGGACGACGACGACAGTCATGACGGCCCATATGGCGTTCTCTCCGATGCCTTTGAACAGAGGCTGCGTTAGATATAATAATGAGACCAGAGTCAGTGATAATCCAACTTTGAGTGCATGATACGCTCGTCTTGGGTCTTCACGACCCACCTTATACAACAATCTGGGAAATGTTTTCAGTTTCTCGGCAATGACATTCATGTGCTTCTTCAGTTTCTCGTTATTGTTGTTGCTTTTGCCACAAGCAACTCCATTCATGCCCATTTCAATACCCACATGAACCATATTAGCCATTGTATGTGCTGGAGGATTTGGATTCAGTTCCTATTTTTTTTATGAAGTAATTACTGAATAAGCAAGCACTGATCCAAAGCTCAACTTTCTCTAAGAATCAATTATATAATCTTGATTTATACATGTGTGTGTATATATATATGTATACTATAGAGAGGGGGAAATGGTGAATGATAATGAAGCTAGTCATGCATTCACATGACTTGCATTATAAAGCACACAAATAATTGAAGGTTTGAGTTGCTTTCACAAGGGCTCAGAGTCAACATAAAGTAGAAAATCTTGATGAATTTAGGTGATTGTAATTTCAGTAAGCTACCAATTGGGAATCCCATTTAATGGGATCATGGGTAGGCAAAACAAACCTTTAATAAAGTAATAAAATTAAAGGGTTTTTTAAAAAATAAAATAAAATTAGAGTGGGAAAAGTTGAAATTTCGATTGAACCCCTGAAGGCAGAATCAAAGGAGTAGTTAAATTTCTATGTTGTGCAACGTTAAGATTTCATAGTTGTAATAAATTAATTATTGAAATTATCGCACAAACAAACAATCTTTATACCTAAAAGGAGTGTGAATTAAGTAATAACCAAAATATACGGAATTACAAATTTATTTCGATTTTACGCTACTAAATTAATAGCTTTACCAATTAAGTTTAGTGTTCAATTTCTACAATTAATACACCCAATAATTTATTTCTCAATGACAAGCTATAATAAATAATATGAAAATATAATATAAAGTTTGTAATAAATTAAAGAGATAGGGTTAGAGAATTTGATACCAGATATATAGTGGTTCGATAAAAAATGCATATGTCAACTCTTCCAAGCCGCGCTTGAAGCTCTCCACTATGTTAAGTTAAATCCACAACTTACACGAAAGTTTTTCATGACTGATTTCAAACCAAGATTTTTGTCCATAGGTTCACCCCAAACCTTTACACCAAGAGTTTTATCACATAGGCTCACTCTTTAGACCTTTACAATGAGTTTCGTCTTTAGGCTCATTCATAGACCTTTACAATAATCATTCTTTTGAGTATATCCACTCAATAAGGGATTTCTCAACCACAGGTGTTTGAATATGAAAATTTATTACTCACTTGAGCACTCACAAAAAAATAAGAAAATTAAAGTTGTCAGTTTCTAACCCAATAAAATCGAACTCACTAAATGTGTATGAAGGTGAAGTGTGTGAACTTTGGTTATGATGAGAGTGTTTGATGATGAAGGTTCAATTTAACTCTATGTTTTTGCCTTGAAAAAAAATGTATGAAGGTGTTAGAAGATGACAAAAATGAAATTGAGGCTCAATATATAGTGATGGGTGAAAAACTACTTCAGTCTTCAGCTCTCTATTTGAGACCAGTATGCCGGTCTTGCAAATTCAAACGACTATATGACCGTCGAAGGTAAGCACACATGCCGGATTAATGACCAGTATGTAGGTCGGTATCCCTGTTAGCTCACCAGTATGAAGATCGATATGATCCGTTCCAGTTTCATTAGCTATGCAAACTTCAGATGATCGATATGGTAGACCGGTATAGAGTAATCTGATTCTAGAGAGCATGCAAATCTGCCCCAAGGTAAAGAAGGGTCATCGATATGTCGGTATCAGGGATTGGTATGCCAGTCTTAGTGTCAAAATCTCATGATTTGAAGGTTAAAAATATTTTGCACTAATCTAATGTATCTAAATTAATGTGCATGAGTCATATGAGCTTAGAGTACTTAAATTATAGACTCACTTACAATGAGAGCCCTTAGCTATAAGACTACACTAGATATTTCATTTTGGCGCTTGAGTCTTCACATCAATTATGCTTTTCACAACCAATTGCTTCGACATCTTTTTGTAATGTTCGTTAATGTTCGTCGAAATCTTCCGCGTTCATCATCAAAATCTTTCATTAAGTTCAATGGCGCTAACAATTATGATCAAAAAGAGTTAAAAAAACACACATTAATATTAAAAATTATTGAAATACAGATGGATAATTTTTTGAAAATAAATATAAAAAAATTAGCAACAGATTTATCGATGAAAAATGATGTTGGTATTGAAACGTCAATTTATAGCACTACTATTTAGTAAATTTGTCGATAATTTAGTGACGAAATATTATATCGCTATGTTACCGGTGGCAAATTAATTAATATATTATTTAATTTACAGTGGAAAATTATATTGACAAAAAAAAAAAATGATTATATGTTTAAATTAAGGTTGGACAGGAAGAGGGGAGAAATAACATTTTAAGGAAAACATATTACATACGAGTTTCAAGACTCTGTTATTAAGATTTCCAACACATAAAACGAAACCGGCCGGACAGGGAGAATCAATGACGGTGGTTGATTCATAAAATTGTGGTTGTTTTGGATGAACCGTGCACCGCCGCTTGACCAAAATTAAAAGTGCCTAAGCTTCGCTGCAAGCTCACGGGTTAAAAGTGTTGTACAGCTACATGTTATCAATTTTATATATATATATATATATATATATATTTAACAATTTTCCCAACAGGCCGGGGAAAGCTGAATGCAACACTTACAAGTTAAAATTGTTGTTATTATTAAATACTGTTAACCTAATTCAAGTGATTGATATTTTTAATTTCATTTCATTTCAAGTAACTTCTTGTTATGTTGTTCTCAAACAGCTGTGCCTGTGATCTGATCGATGAATATTGACTTTGTGAATCAAATGAAGGACAATGCAATGGGGCCGAGCAATTCAAATCTTCTCGTGCATTCTCAACTTCTAAGTTGAAAAATATGCAGCTTAGGTTTCGCCATGTGTCATTGTCACCTACTTTCTTTCTTCTTTTTTTTAACTTTCTTTTTTTGCATAGGAAAATGCTTGCATATGTTGCCACTTGTTGCTCTAACTCAGATCTAATCAGATATTTCTAATTCTTCTTCTTACAATTTTCTCTCCGACAATCAATCTACTTTAGGGCTTCCTTGCCCATTGCTGATGATATTTCTTCTGCAGTGCTAGATGAATCATTTTAAGATCTTTCTTTTTATTATGTAACAAAATCAGAACTAGTATTTTAGAGTTCATATAATTTCACTCTTAAAACTTGGACATGTACTAAAAATAAGTAATGGGTCAGATTTTTTGAACCCATAATCTTTTTAGGCTTATTTTTTAAAAATAAATTTAGGGGAAAGGAAAATCACATCTTATTGGTTTGACAACTCTATTCTTTGAATAATCTTTTGGTGCAACAGAGATATGAGTGATGTGATATCACTAATAAATTAATAAATGAAATGTATGATTTAGTATTCATATTTTTAGTTGTTTTAATATTTTAACATATGTGATAATAGATTATTGGATTGTTACACGGATGACGTGATTTATGACATCTTATTGGTTTGGGAACTCTATTCTTTTCATAAATAGTCACACACACCATTTTTTGGACAACTATATATGTCCAATAATTAAAATACAGCGAAAAAAATATATATGTGACAGAATTGAAAGGAATTCCCTAAAGGTGGCTCAATTGTCCACTTTAGACATCCCATACGGATTTATTCCCCGAGAAAGTCACGTAATGTTGGGAGGTGAGATTCAAACCATAACACACAAAGTCCATATTAGAAGCTGTCATGACGGAATGGATCTATCACTGTTTGTATAAAAAATCGTTTAAAAGAACAATACTTATCTGATGACATACGTAAAATTTTACTTAAAGTTTTACATTAAGCTTTCAGTTTTTACTTAAAGCTTTAACGTATGCACGCTATCTGTTAATTAATATATAGAGACCAATACTCTACTACTGCAATTGCATTTGCTACTCCAATAAACTCTTTCTCAGTGACTATTTGGCACATACAATATGATAAATTATTGTAGCTTACGAATTTTCAAGCCCAAGTGAAAAGGTAATTGACTTAATTAAACTTGATTTTCTTATTTACATATATCCACATCTTGCTGAACCACTTCATCATATTAAGACAGGTCGCCCTCAAATGGACTGATTTGGGGGAACATTGTTTAGAACTCGATTGACAGGTTCTGAATTCAAGTGCAAAAGACATTTTTTGTACGAACCTGAAACAGTCTAAGATTTTAAATGCTTCGCTTAAATCCGAATCCAATGTTTCCAAAATATATATATATATCTAAAAACAAAATTGAAATGGCATAATATCAGTACGCCTGAAACTGTTCTTAAACCAAAAACTGGGATCCTCTGTTCAATTGGAACCCGGAAGCAAGGACAAGTGGCTTTCCCGGCCTTGTTCCCATAATTGACACTGCAACTGGAAAACAATTGAAACTTCATCTTTCAAAAAAAATTATGCATTCCCTATCACAGTTGGTTTTTCTCACAGAAGAATCCTCCAGTTCATCTAATTGATGAAGCAACCTAGCTAGCAATAGTTTCTCCCTGAGGCTTTGCCCTATCCGACTTTCCTGATGGTAAAGTATTCAACTGATGATTTAGCTCATTAGACTCTGCGGAAGCTTTTAGGCTTGAAAACTCCTGCTCAAGTCTATCTTTATCTTTTAGGCGCAAAGCCTCGAGCTTTCTTTTATTACTAGCTACAGCTGCTTCCTTGGATCGCCTTTCCCCCTCCACTTGGGCCAAGGTTAGCTCTTTGGCATATTTTGATCTTTCCTCCACTTTGACTGTGACAAGAAGATTGTGTTATCCAATTGGGATGAGCAAAGCGAAGTAAATAATTAAGACTTTGAAGGAAAGAAATCTCAAAAGCACCAGGAGAGGAAACAAGGACGGCAGATAGGCTGAGATTGAGGCTGTGAATGCCGGCGGCAAACATTGCAGCATTCCTCTTCAATATTAATGATTTCATTTCATAGAAGGCGAAAGATTAAACCTCTTAATTAGGACATTCAATATCCCTCGGCAAAGTCATTTCAGCACTGTCTGGAAAAAAAAAACAATTAAACTCCGAATTAATTACCCCCAGTCTCCATTATTCACACTATCCACATTGTTTTAATTACATCGCACCACCACAAACATTAGTACCAGGAATTTCAAAACTAGTAGCACGACCCGACCCACATGAAGCTCACTCATGAGCAAACACCACAAGGCAAGGCATCACCCTTACACAAATGTGGCCCTAACTTGTTGCAGCAAACACACCACACCATACGGAAGCCATGCTGTTTCGATCAATGAGTTATCAATAACAATACTAATAATATTATAAAAAAGCATAAAATCATTTATGTAAGTAAATAAAATAAAAAAAGAGCGAGAGAAACTCACAGTGAAGTTTGGAAGTTGTTTTGGTTTTGTGTGAACAGTTAGCTGAATTTAAGGAGAAGATCTTATATGGTAATTGAACCTTTACAGTGACGGGTCATATAAGTTTTTTCCGAATTTAAGATGAGTTCAATGGAATCCATCACATAATATGGGCCAGCTCTGAGACCAATGGATAGTATGTGGGCTTTCTGTTGCTGCTAAAGCTATACGCACCTCAGACATTTTTTAAATGCACACTCAATCTCTCACTACGGACACTGAATATTTCTGAATTCATATCCACTACCCACCACTGCTATAATTATTTAGTCAATATTATGCTTTTTATTTATTATAAATTTACAAATCATACATTATCAATATATTTCGATGAAAAAAATGGGTCAATAATAACCATTATTGTATTTATAAATTACCGATTAATTATTTTTAAATATTTATATATCATTTATTCGGATTCCAAATTGAAAATTCGCGATTAGCCTAAGGTTCTTACCCTATGCGGAATTACAAACAATAAACAGGACAAGTCCTAATCACTGCTACTATGGATAAATTAGCAGACAACCACAATATCTAACAATTAATTATGCTGCAAATAAAAAACCAATAATAATAAATTAAAACAGCAAATTAAATCAATCACAAAATTAACACAATAATTTTGGTGACGAATTGGAAAACTCTTACGAGTAAAAAAACCACTTCGGTATAGGCTACCACCTGAATCCACTATATAGAGAAAAACTTACAGCGATGGTCAAGACCTATGGTGACAACTCCACCGATTCAAGTACCTCAATACTGCAAGAACTCAAGACAACTCCTCAAGCCCGCGACCCACGATTTTCTTCAGAACCTCTGAAGTCTCTGAGTAGATTGTATCACCTCTGACGCCGGAAATCCGACTACCAAACTTCCTCCTAAAGAACTCTAAAGGATTAGGGAATTTGGGTTAAGTTATGTTGAAGGTTTATCAAAGAAACATTCACACCATCAATAAAGAAGACAATGAGATAAAAAGTCTTCAATGGTAGAATCAAGAAGAGTTAAAAGCTTTGAGAGATTTTGGCTCAAGGGAAATATGCTTCAACTATTGGGGAATGTGGTTCAAGGTTTGTTTATATAGGTAGGGCAAAGGAAAAGGGTTTCCTAGTCTTATTTTTGCTTAAAAACGTGTCTAAAATAACCTACTTATGCATGGACGTTCAAACTCACTTCAAACGCAACTCAAACGCAAATTTTCTGCCTCGAAAACGTTCGAACGCAAGTGCGAACGCCACACGAACGTAGTCGCAGACTGGTTTTCAGGTGCAACTTAAAATACTTGTAACTTTCTCGTCTCTTGGCCAAATCATGAGTTCTTTATATTTACGCGATTTTCTTCGAGTCTACTTTCCAATGCAACTAAGCTCATGTAAATTGGAGCTCTAAATCTTCTGGAATATGCAAAAGAGTAAACATCGTTCTGAAATCTCTATCTCATGTTGTCCAATTTCTCCGAGATCTTCAAGACTCATTACAACTCAATTGAACTCATTTTGTCACGGACACATGCCAATAAAAATGGAACTAATAATCTCCCCATTTGGCATTCCGTGACAAAACACTACCTAATACAAAGACTACGGTAATAGACCCAAAAAGAAAATAGTCAATTATCAACCATCAAAACAATGACTTATTACATAATGACTCGATCTAATACCTAACCAAGTAGTCTTGAAATAATGCCACTGCAGCAACATACATGCTTACCTGAAACATCCAAAATCAACAATATACCGTGAAAAGCATTGAGATTATCAAATATAAAATAAACAGGTATACAACTCATGCATGTACAAGTGGATAACCATCTCCCCTTAATTTGAACTTCCTCTAAAATAGAGATATATAAAGGATAATCTACGACTCCCTCCCATAAATTAAGGTTATCCCCCTTAATATAATATTCTCCCCCTTATTGTCACGAAATGACAAAGGATGTAGGAAACAAGAAAAACAACAGGAGACAAACACATGCAAGAGAATAAACAAACAAAACTTACTCCCCCTCACTAACATGCTAACTCAGTTAGTAAATAAATAATCAAATAGGAAGTAAACACTCAATGATATGCAAAATAAATGATATGCAATGATATGAAGCATATACAAGCACACAATGAGATAAACAAAAAATCATGTCAAACTGACTAAAACAGCATTTCAAGCAGATATAATGATACCCAGTCAGTATTCAGCTGTTTATGACATGAAACAATATGCATCATTTTAATAGTGGCTAAATACAACACTTATGCATATGACATAAACATCAAAGCATATCGAGCACTTGTGTGAAAAATAAAGTGCACAGCGAATCAAGGTTTAAGACCTTATTTTATGAGCTGGACACAGCCAAAAAAATTCATCTCGTAACAAACCAAATCCACAAAATAGGTGTTCAAACCCAGCACCACTAGGACCCGAAAATAAGCAACATTAGTTGCATGCTATATTATTTACCCCATAAATATCATGAGCTCATATTTAACAACTCTTTTGAGTGAAAGGATTTTGCCCTTATCTTTTGAATTTGGCCACATGGGCTCTTTTGCTCTTGAGTCTCATTATTTTTGTTTAAATATATTTCTTTTTACTTTTGCAAAAAAGGGATAGCACAAGGTCAACTAGTCAAATGTCACACTATTGAGCAAACAAAGCATGGAAGAGATTAGATTGTCATTCCAAAAACTCATACATGCGACCAAGCCTTGACATAATAAAATCGTCGTGTATGGAATTGCAAGCACAAGATATACCAAGAGTTTTTATCACACACACATATGCATATAGAGCATCAATAAAAATAACAGCATATCATACATGCATAATCATATATCCTACATACCAGGATCACATGCACATGTTATTCATGCTCAAACAAGCCATAAAAATATTTTTGGTCTTTTTCAAATTTTTTTTTTTTTTTTTTTTTCAAATTTAACAAAAAAAAATAAAGACACAAAACGGCTTGTCAATATCCAATGGTACGTGGCGTTGTATCCCGAGTACAGAACATATTACCGTCCATTCGAAATCGGCTATGAATTTATGTCTGGGTTTCCATCCTATATACCAAGGGACATATAACAAAAACAAGACACACACACACCCATATGCTGTGAAAACAAAATAAATGTGCAAAAACATAAAACACGCGCGCGCACACATGCAATGGGAAAATAAAATGCAACTTCTAGGAAGAGTTACACCGAGGTGCACTCTCATTATGCTTGTCAGGATCAAGGCATTCAGAAGTATAAGGGAAGACATCTTTCTTCCTCACCCAAATCTTTCTAGGAATTTCTTTCATATGAGTATTCCCACTCAGCAAAGCAAGTTTCTCACTCAGGAATTGAGCTTGTTTGGTTAGTGCAGAAACTTGAGACATTAGATTTGAAGAATCAAATATAGGAGACACACTTTTAGGCTTTTTTCTTTTGTTTATGCAACATGAAGTACTTAGGCCTAATGTGTCCCGCCTTGCCACAGTGATGACACACAGGCACAAACCTCGGATGAGAGCGAGATTTACCCACAACACCTCTAGATCGAGGTTGGGGAACGGGACGAGGAACAAATGGAGGAATAACATGACTGTACTCAACATGTTTCTTGCCTAAGTCATGTTTAGGAGGGTTAGGCACTGCTCTAAACGATGACGTCTTATTACACTAAGGCTCAACACTAGTACCTAGCATTAGGTCTAGTTATCTATTCCCACCAGAAAATGTAGACAACTGGGTTCTAGCATCTTCAAGTTCGGCCTATAAACTTTGGACCCTATCAATTAGACCTCTATTCCTCTCCTCCAGGTCATCTACCATCAAGAGGCTTTGCTCAAATTTGGCTTGAGCTTCATTCTTTTCTAGCTCTACTCCTTTTAGCCTCTTATCGACCTCAATATTAGTCTTCTTAATAGCTAAACTCTCATTAAACAGTTCAATATAAGCTACTTGAACGTTTTCCTCATTTACCGACTCATCAAGAGAGACTTCTGAATCAGCATCATTAACAACAATCTCTCTCTCATCAGTCACACTAGCAGTAAATGCAATAAAATTGGTCTTATTCTTAGGAGACTCATAACCTTCTGAATCACTAAGGGAGGCTACCATGACTTTCTTGCCTTTAGCCGTAAGGTATGTGGGATACTCAGATTTAACGTGCACATATCCTTCACATTCATGGCACTGAATACTACGGGGTCTACTACCCTTATCCTCTCTAGACTCACTGCTGTTATGCCTACTCTCACTAGGCCTGTCCTCCATATCTCTATTACTGCTATGACCACTCTTCTTAAGCTTAATAAATTTCTTAAACCTTTTAGCAAACAATTCCAAATCATGATCTGTGAGGGTATTATCATCATCCCTAAACGGACGATGAGCAACTTCCTTCGCGATCTTCATCGCTATAGTTTTGGGCTTTTGATACTCAGGAAGTTTATTCTCATTAAAAAATGGCGGACAATTTAAGGGTTGACTGCCTTCCATAGCTAATGGGTCAAGGATCGAGTTCAGACTCTGATACCAATTGAAAATTCGCGATTAGCCTAAGGTTCTGACCCTATGCGGAATTACAAACAATAAATAGGATAAGTCCTAATTACTGCTACTATGGATAAATTAGCAGGCAACCACAATATCCAACAATTAATTATGCTGCAAATATAAAAACAATAATAATAAATTAAAATAGCAAATTAAATCAATCACAAAAAATCAACACAATAATTTTGGTGATGAAGTGGAAAACTCTTACTAGTAAAAAAACCACTTCGGGTATAGGCTACTACCAAAATCCACTATATAGAGAAAAACTTACAGCGATGGTCAAGACCTATGGTGGCAACTCCACCGACTCAAGTACTTCAATACTGCAAGAACTCAAGGCAACTCCTCAAGCCCGCGACCCACGGTTTTCTCCAGAACCTCTGAAGTCTCTGAGTAAATTTGTATCACCTCTGACGCCGGAACTCCGACTGCCAAACTTCCTCCTAAAGAACTCTAAAGGATTGGGGAATTTGGGTTAAGTTGTGTTGAAGGTTTATCAAAGAAACATTCACACCATCAATAAAGAAGACAATGAGATAAGAAGTCTTCAATGATGGAATCAAGGAGAGTTGAAAGCTTTGAGAGATTTTGGCTCAAGGGAAATATGCTTTAACTATTGGGGAAGGTGGCTCAAGGTTTGTTTATATAGGTAGGGCAAAGGAAAAAGGTTTCCTAGTCTTATTTTTGCTTTAAAACGTGTCTAAGATAACTTACTTACGCAGGGACGTTCGAACTCACTTCAAAAGCAACTCAAACGCAAAGTTTCTGCCTCGAAAACGTTCGAACGCAAGTGCGAACGCCACACGAATGTAGTCGCAGACTGGTTTTCAGGTGTAACTTAAAATACTTGTAACTTTCTCGTCTCTTGGCCAAATCATGAGTTCTTTATATTTACGCGATTGTCTTCGAGTCTACTTTCCAATGCAACTAACCTCATGTCAATTTGAGCTCTAAATCTTCTGGAATATGCAAAAGAGTAAAAGTCGTTCTGAAATCTCTATCTCATGTTGTCTAATTGCTCCGAGATCTTCAAAACTCATTACAACTCAATTCAACTCATTTTGTCACGGACACATGCCAATAAAAATGGAATTAACAAAAATCACAATCTGTAAAATATTCATACCAATAATTTTCATGAATCAATCTTTCTCAAATTAGGACTTTCACAATGTCGAAATTAGCTCTATAGTCGTTATTTTGCAACAATAACAATCACAATCACAATCACAACCACAATCACACGGTCACGGTCACACTTATAATTCAGTCACATACACAATATCCAGTCATATTTCTCAGTTATAATGACAGTTACAACTATTCAATAATAGTTACAATGTCAGTCATAATATTTTTTTTAAAAAAAATCACTGTTCACGTGAACATTAACTTAATAAGTTAAGAGACATATACATCTCATTAGAGTCTTACTATATATATATATATAAAAAAGGACGTTTGTAAAAAAAAATCACTGTAAATGTGGCCATTAACTTAATAAGTTAAGAGACCTATACATCTCGTTAGAGATATATATATATATTATATATATATATATATATATATATATATATATAGATATATATATATATAGATATATATATATATATATAGATATATATATATATATATATATATATATATAAGGACGTTTGTATTTAATAAGTTGTGGACGTACGGGAAAATTCATGTATTGACTCGTATTTTTTAACCCGACCTGACATAGTATATGTATTTTCTCTCATATCTACAACTTATTAAAATGATGACATCCTTATTTCAACCCAACTCTGTGTCTTTGTGTGTGAATGAATATATATATATATATATAGAATGTCCTTAATTTATTGTAGATGGTGAATGAATAGTATGGAGAGCAATGAAAAGCTAAGAAGATTAAATTGAATCAAGATTGAGATATAATACTCTATCATGTCACTCTTTCCTCATAAAGATATCGTGCTTACCAAAACTTTATTCTTAATCTATTATATTATAATCTCTTTTCTATGTTTCCCAATATGAGTCTCCTTATTTTATTAGCTGATGATTGAAGATGGGTTAAGGATATCAATCAGCTCTAAAGTTTTAGGTTTTGTTTCTTCTACATAGACTACATGGGTTTGGCCTAGGGGGTCTATCGCAATTTGAACTCTCTTATGTCACCGTCAGTCACACCACAACCTACAAATAGTTAATAATACATGATTTATGGTCATATTAGACTCAATTGTCTCCCAGAGGCGGTTGCTTGGTGGTGTAGGGTTTAAGATCTCATATTGAGATTCTGGATTCGAATCCAGAGAGTGCGTTTTTTATAAGAGCTTGGGACAGCAGGTGGTTTTACATGCTCTGCTTAAGCCCGTAATGAGTGGTTTGACGGTGAGGATTCCAACAATAAAATCAGATGATATCATAAATAATTTTAATTAATTAAAAATATAAAAATATTAAATTTAAATTTTTAAAAAATAATCCTGATTTTTAGAATTCAATCAGACCAAATTCATAGTCGGTTCTCGATTCGATCGATTCAACAGACCGATCTAATCTAATTTTTAAGATCATGATAAATATTATTCTTCATTTTTCTAATGAGATGACAAAAGATTATTTGTTATCTCTAGTGCGAACTATTATATAGTTCTATCAATATATTTTTGTTTTCGCGGAAATATAAAATAAATGAGCCGCCCCAGCCCCAGCCCCAGCCCTAGCCCGGCCCCTTTGTGTTGTGTAACATAGACATCTAAAATTATTATTTTTAAAATACAAAATAAGTTTGTTGAGCAGGAGGTGATGATGAATGGGATTCATCAATTCATGATGTGGACGTGAGACATGGACTTTAATTTCGGGCGCATTACAAAATCAAAGTGAGAATCCAATTACCGGCCTTTGGAGGAATAGTCATCAGTCATAGATATTATCATATATACTCCTTTATTTTCATCATTGCTGACATTATATATATAAATAATCAAGTTCATGTCAGGTTTGTGTACCTAATTTATCGTTCGGATACACCTAAAATATTAGTATTTTATCGTGTAAATTTTTTTTAAAATATACGATAATGTACTAATACTTTACCGTGTATCCAGATGATAAATTATCCACTTGAAACTTGAGAATTATCATACATATATCATTTTTTTAAACAAACATTAAAAATAAATGAACAGATAGATAGAGTTCGCCTTTCATTTTCTCATAGAAAATAATATTACTATTGTTGGAGGATTTTTTTTCCTTAATATTTTAATTTATTCATTTTCTTTTTAAAATTTATTTCTTATTCTCAGCACCTTGCGTGATGATCAAGAAACAGTATACTTTGGACATGTTATGGAAGAATAAAATTAGTAGCCAAGTAGGAAATCCCTAATCCGAAATTAAATTCGGGATATTATATTGTTTGAAATGAGATTCAAGAGATGATTTTTTGGGTTATTATCATTTTATTACTTCATAACTTGAAAAATAACAAATGTGTATAAAAAGTATCGTGATATAATATTTTATTATTATATAATTATAAAACTTTACATTTACTACAAAAACTTATATTTTACTACATTTTATACTAGTAAAATGTAAATTTCAGTAAATTTGTTGGGTAGTTGTGGAACCCCTAGGGTCGGATCGGTGCCCCGGGCAGCGGAAATGAGTCTAACCCGTGGAAATCAAGTATGAGAGTAATTTTAAATTATTTAATGAAATATTATATTCCATTACGAGTGTATAGGAAAAAACCGAGATTGAATCGGAGTCCGGAAGCTCCAGAACGAGCGAAAACAAAATTGTCGCACGCTAAAGACGCGACGTGCGTGAAGTACAGCGCTACAGTGCGCGCGTGCACTGTAGCGCCCAGGCCTGGAAACATTTTTTTTTTTTGTTTCTTTTTCATTTCCTTAAGCTCACTTCCAGTGATGTGTCGCTAAACACTTCCAAATCACCTAAAATTAATTTTTAATTTCAAAACCAACATTAACACATGTTATAGAATAAATATCAAGTTTTTCAAAATATCAAATATTTTTACAAAAATATAAATTTATTATAAATACGCATTTGCGTAAATTTTGAATCCAATACACAAACCAATTTAGAATCCCAATAAGAAATATCTCGTGAACAATTCTAGGTCACCCAAAGGTGGTTAAGTGATTCTAGAATGATAGTCATAACTCTAAGCTTTAATCTAGAGTTCCAAACTCTAATTAATTGTTCCATGTCCAACATGAACATCTTTGACCTAATTACAAGCATGTTGTGTTTATACTTCTAAAGTATCATAACACAATTGATTAGCCTTATTCAACATTAAGCTATGTGATCATGCATTTAATACACAAATTAACATAGCTTTGGAGAAGATCAAACATTACCTAGTAAGTTTCATGCAAGATCCAATCTACTTCTCATTTGTTGAAATTGTTGGAGAACTGTTGGACAATTATGACTCATAGCGTCACTATTTGTACAGATCATGGTGTTGTTGTACAAATTAACTATGTGACAAAGGAGATTGCACTCTTATCATTTGTGATTAGATCACCAAGATATATAAATGATAGGAGGTCCCTATGATTTGTTCCTGGATTGAGAATGATATGAGACAGTATCAGTCCACGAAGGATAAATCATTAAATATCCCTAGTCAGAGTATTATCGAGATTGGACATCGATAAATACGTAAAAGACTAGTATTACATTTGTGCGCGTTGTGAGGGCACAACGTCATAGTTCTCATATATTTGGGTATAAGATACTCATGCAAGTGTAATAAGAGGTTGTGTTTTACCGATGGTACGGGAAACAGCTTCGCTCTGGATAGACCCCATCGGAATTCCATTGGTAGTATGACTATGTGTCTATGGAAGTCCGAAATCAGGGTAGGTGTATTTGGTCTTAACTTGAGACTTGCACCGTTAATACTTGCGACAATCAATATACTTTGGTTTTGGTCATCCAGGGCTTTAACCAGTTTCTGTGTACGTCTCTTCTGGGTATATCGAGAATCGTAGTGTGTTGGGTGTGATGTCAAGACGGAAGTGTCACTCCAGTCATATGGAGATGATGATCGCGCAGGGATACATAACTGGTTCTCTAAAAAGGTTGCAACCGTCGGGATAATATGACTTGGTCATGATTATCCGATAATAAAGAGACTAGTTGCTTGTAATCCGATATATGCTTCGTACGGGACAGACATTGTACCACCCCCAGGCCTTGCATGTGATCATCCGATACTGGATCAAAATACGCAATATTACGTATACTACGTCTGATATAGATCTTTATTCCTGTAAAGATATTTCTGGAGAATTGGGTAGGCATGACGCTTTGCTAGAAGCCAACATTGTCTTGTAAATCGGTACAAACGTAGTACGAGGTACTTACGTGTTCGGATAGTCCGACGACCGAATTTACTGCCAACATATTCGGGGATCTCATGGGTCGCTTCCCGAAGATTCACCGATGACGTATGACTCACACTTTTAATTAATCTGGGATTAATAATATGAGAGAGAAAATTAATCTGGGATTAATTGCAGAGATATTTTATCTGGGAAAAAATATCAATTAAAGAGAGATAACGATTAATTTGGAATTAATCGGTAAATTAATATATTCGATATATTAAACGAAATTGGATTTCGACGCGGAATTAAAATTAGATTTTAATTCGACGTGAATAGTGACTTCGCTAGGCGTAATCATTTAATTGCGTCGCAACGGAAAATTCGTTAATTTGGAATTAGCGAACCCGAGCCCGGGATTGTTTGCGAGCGCATTCGAATTCGAGTGCGGCACGCAAGTCAAATCAAGCGTCAAATCGCTAGTCGCATCAAGCGTCAAATCATTAGTCACTTTGAGTGATGTGACAACTTGTCACTTGATTTGATAGATTGATGGATTGATGGATTGATGTAGTGGTTGGCATTTATGGCTTTTATTATTTGACTTTTTAAAGCCAAATATTTGGTATATGATTTGGAAAATCAATTACCAAAACACATTACATTTATCTCTCTCTCTCCTCTCTTTCTTCTTCATCTCACGCCCTTGGGGCTGTATTTTTCTTCTGGTTTTGGCAGTGAACTGCCGAGAGACAAAGAGAAAAATGGGAAGCAAAAAGTCACGATTTTGTGGCAAAATCGGGAGTGCTAGCACACTACGAAGTCATGTGAAGGTGATAGGGAAGTCCACCCATGAGCTTGGAATCATTTCGTGAAGCTTGGAGCTTGATTCTTGAAGCTTGAAGCCGAATCCATGGAGGCCAAAAACAGCCATTGCCGTGAGCAGTCCAGTGAGCATAAATTAATTTTTGTTGCCTCGCGCGTCGCTCAACCGATCGATGTGAGTATTCCGCAACTCCCTCGTTATATTCGCACTTATTTTCAATGCTTGAAATGATCTTAGGATGCTTAGTATTTTCCAACAAGAACCTCCAAGGTGTGCAAGCTTGATTCCAAGATTCAATCTTGTTTCCAATGTTTCCAAGTTTCACTTCAAGATCCAATCTTGATTTCTCCTAGATGAAATATTGTAGAGACCTCACAAGCTTCTCTAAACACTTCTCTAACTTAGGCTAATCTCTCAAGAATTTGCTTATGCTTGTTATTTTTCTTATCATTAAAACCTTCATAAAACTTGTTATTTATAGCAAAACTTAGGCAATTTTTAATTAATAAAAGTTGTAATCAACTTTTAAGTGGGCTTAATCTAATTTGTCCAAATATGTATAATTAGGTGTGACTAATCTCCATTGTCTCCCACTTTAATTTAATCCAATTAAATCAAGCCAATGATTAGGAAATGGATTAGTTAAATGTTTGCCACCTTGATTTAATCCAATTAAATCAAGCCAAAACCACATATTATTACATACTTACAATTACCATAATATCCTCAAATGGTAGAGATAATTATGATTTTACAATTAAACCCTTGTGTAATTATTGAATTAATCCAATTAGGTCAAAGTAAATAATCAATGTTATCTAATAACACTTGATTATCTTAATTGATAATTATAATATCGAATATTATCTTTTATCAAAATTGATCGGCTACCCAAGTACTCAACGAGTACATTTCATATTGGGACTCTCTAAGTTCAGACACATTCGTCATATAAGCTTAGCTAATATGTACGCAATTCGGCCACCCCTAAATTCAGGAAGAACACGAACGACCTTTCTGAACTATACAAGTCGATGTCAACATATATGTTTAACAATCCCTTCATCGTAGGCTATCCGAGTTGTGCTTAGGAAACATATAATATACCGTCAAGTTTTCAAGGCTCACATCTCATGTCGACATGTCCATGATTCTTCATAACTGATGCGATCCACCCTAGGTGATCGAGTTTGGCCAAAGATTTAAGAATCGTGACTTTACTCACATGGATACTTAAACCCCTTATGGTACACATACGGGCCGACAGATCATATCTTGCTTCGCACTTGATTACTGAGTGTATCAGTCCACACCTAACGAACATCTAGAGGTCATATCATGAAATATTACTGACACACATGACATCAAAGTGTGGAGGATCTCACACAAAATCAATGTTATCATATAGTCAAAGGATTACATATATTACTCGACTCGAGGAGATTCCTATTGACGGTAGTGTGTACTTCCAACTATTAGGAATCACCTGTGAGTCATTCAGTATTCACTCCAACGAATACCCACATGTCTATACGAGTTTCCAAAACCCATGGTACATCGCGTTAAACCATTGGAACTCCAATTCCAATATACGACATGTGCTAGTCTTATAGGTTATAGGAATTCGACCGTATTCCAAAACCAACAACTAGGATTATTTACTTTAAGAATAGTTTACACCTAGTGTCAAAACTATTCTAAGGTCGATGTCATTCTTAGCATATTTATGTTGGGGTTTTGGGTGGTAATTCGGGTAAACGCTGCGGAACGCGGAAAATCAAAATTTTCCGATTTCAAAAATTTTTCTTACGTAATTAAAATAAACTAATTTATCTTAATTACTCAATACTTAAAAACTGAAATTTTTACCCAAAAATCATATTTTTCAGTAATTACCGTTTTGCCCCAAAACTTTATATTTTAATCATTTTAGTCCAAAATTGTCAAATACAATTCTAATTGATTCCGAATCAATCCTAAAATGATTTATACATGTCTTATACATGAAAATACAATTTGCAACTCAAAGAAACTGAATTTCCAGAATTTTCCGAATGGTCCCTAAACTTTCAAGAATTTACAATTTGGTTTTTTTTGTTCAAAAAATGTCAAGATCAAATCCAAAAATTTCCAAATTTAATATACATCATATATACATCAAATCTAATCACATATATGAAAAGCCCCAAATTTGGTGAAGGTTAAAATCCTCAACTCAAGAACAATTCTAGGTCAATCATGAGTGGCTAAATAACTCTATAATGGAAACTTCCATCAAATGGTTAAAAAGAATCCTTAATAAACAATTTAAAGCAATCTAAATCAATTTACATGCTTCCATCTTTCATCTAAGTTCTCAATCATCAAATCACATACATAAAAGAGTAGAGAACAAACTAAGCTACACATGTTGAAGCTTAGTATGAGAGAAACAATTTTCATGAAGGAAAAAGTAAGAAAACACAACTAAAATCTTGATTTTCCAAGCTTTCTTTCTTTCTTTCTCCTTTTTCTCTCTTTCTCTCTTTGTATTTGATTTTTAGGGTTCTTGAATAATGAAACAAAAAAGAAAAATGGCTTTATATATTTTTCCACCCTGACCGAAAAATGGAGATTAAATATAGGCCAAGTATTTTCAATTTTATTTCAAAAATTGGAAAATGATTTAATGAATATTTATGGTGTAAAAAAATTAATCAAATTAATGTTTATCACACAATATCCAATTAAATCATGCCAAATAAAACCAATCAAAATTGGCCACTTTATCCAATTAAAATAAGCCATTTAGTTTACTTAATAAAGTAAACTAGATATTTAATATTTAATTAATTTAATTATTTAACATTTAAATAATCAAATAATTAAATACAAATATCTCAAATATATGTATTATATTTATATTAAATAATCAAAAAATATATATTAATAATAAATATCAAATATCACAATTCGACATTTAATAAATGACCGAAAGATCCCTAACACATGTATCTTCGTTTAACCGTTAAACGACTAATAAATAATCAGTATTATTTATATAAGTTGTCCTAGTGCCCTACGAGTATATCTCATTAGTGAGACTCTCTAGGTTCAGGCATATCTGTCACGAAATCCAATTTCGTGTCCATAATATACCCACCCGTAAGTTATGATGAACACTGATAAAATCTCTGAACCATACAGGTCGATGTCACTGCATACGTATAATCCTTCCGTCACTGGTATCCGGATTATCCCAGAGATATAGATATAAACGTCAAATCTCTTTAGGTATAATCTCGTCGACGATTCTATTAGAAATCTCTTAAATAACACTTAGAACTGATTTCTACAGTGTACCACGGGCCCATGGATTTAACAGATTGCTAATTTCATAATGGATACCTATGCTCTGTACACAGAACTGACATATCCTATCTTTATACGCACAAGATATCTTGAGGATCAGTCCACACCCAACGAACATGCGGAGGTCTGATCTAAATAGATCGGTGACGTGACTGCCATCAAAGTGTGGAGGATACCTCATATATCCACAGTGGTATCTCAAGTTGAAGGATCATTATGCTCACTCAACTCGAGAAGATTCTTATTGACGTTGGTGTACCATCTATTAAGAATCTTTAGTGAGTCGTTCAGCGTTCATCCGATATAAATACCTACATGTCTATATGAGTTTCCCGAGACTTATGGTTCATTGAGAAACCATTAGGATCCAACATTCAATATACGACACGTACCGGTCTCAGCAGGTTTACTTACTGACCAAGTAATTGTAAACATTGACCAGGAACAATTAAAAAATGATACTGTTATGATACTGCTCAATGTCAGTTGCGACGCTTTTGCAATTATATCATAACCAATCACTATATGGTCATTTACGTCTTTACCATATAATAAAAGAATTTATATTATAGAAACTGTTTATTTTATTCATTAATAAAATATATACAAGAGTACTTACAGGGAAATACATAAGAAATTGGCGTTCAGAGCACCAACCCTAACAATTTATACATCAATTTAATACGCGTAATGACAATACCATTATGAGATATGAAATGAAAAATGTAGTTATTTTATTAATAAATAATAAAATATACAATTCGGATTGGCACTCCAAGCACCAACTTCATCAAACTCCCACTTGCTTAGTGCCAATCTGGATGGTACCATAGTCTCATCTCATCCACATGTTTATCGAATAACTTAGGAGGTAATGCCTTTGTAAGCGGGTCTGCTATGTTGTCTTGTCATTGAACCTTCAAGACCAATATGTCTTTTCGTTCAATTATCTCTCTAATTACGTGGTATTTCATTTCCACGTGTTTAGACTTGGAATGTGCCCCCGGCTCCTTAGCCTGCGCGATGGCTCCGTTATTATCACAGTACAATGGGATCGATCGAATCGCAATACTAGGCATAATGCCAAGTTCTGTGATAAAATTTCTAATCCAAACAGCTTCTTTAGCAGCTTCTGAAGCGCTATAAATTCCACCACAGTGGTGGAATCAGTTGTTGAGCCTTGCTTTGAACAACGCCAACTAATCGCACCATCGTTAAGGGTAAATATGTATCATGATGTAGATTTTCTATCATCTGGATCTTCCAGGAAGTCGGAGTCTGTATAACCCTTAACTTGTAGCTCATCTTCTCCATATATCAGAAACTTATCCTTGGTGCCTTTAAGATATTTTAGGATATGTTTCACGGCTGTCCAATGATCATTACTTGGATCAGATTGATATCGGCTGGTCACACTGACGCCGAAACTGATGTAAGGTCTAGTACATAACATAACATATATTATGCTTCCAATACAAGAAGCATTTGACAAGTTAGACATCTTATCTCTCTCTTCCTCAATTTGAGGTGTCATTTTATTCGAAAGATGTATGCCGTATCGGAAAAGTACATTTGCTGCCTTGTAGTTGGTAAAACTGTACATTTCCAACATCTTATCTATGTACGTCGATTGTGACAACCCTATAAGCTTCCTAACTCTATCTCGATAGAGCCTTATACCTAGTATATAGGAAGCTTCACCCATATCTTTCATAGAGAAGTTCTTACAAAGGTAGACTTTCACACTTTGCATCATCCATATATCATTTCCTATGATAAGGATATCATCTACATACAAGATTAAGAAAACTATCATGCTCCCACTAACTTTCTTATAAACACATAGTTCTTCCTCGTTCTTGATGAATCCAGATAATCTAATTATCTCATCAAAACGACGATTCCAGCTTCGGGATGCCTGTTTAAGTCCATAAATAGACTTTTGGAGCTTACAAACCAAGTTTGAAGTCTCACTGGATACGAAATCCTCTAGTTGTTCCATATAGATATCTTCCTTAAGGAATCCATTTAGGAAAGCGATTTTCACATCAATCTGCCATATTTCATAGTCGTGATATGCAGCAAAAACAAAAAGAATCCTAATGGATTTTAGCATGTCTACTGGTGAAAAAGTTTCCTCATAATCAATCCTAGGACGTTGAGTGTAACCTCTTGCTACCAGTCTGGCCTTAAAGGTTTCTACCTTTCCATCGGGCCCTCGCTTCCTTTTGTAAACCCATTTACAGCCAATAGGTTTAACTCATTCACGAAGTTCAACTAAGTCCCATACTTGATTGGCATGCATTGAATCCATTTTAGATTTCATGGCTTCTTGCCATTTTCCCGAATCAATATCCAATACTGCTTCCTTATACATAATCGGATCTGTTTCCTCCAAGAGGAGAACATCAAGGCTCACATCAGATGTTAAAAACAGTCTCTTAGGGGGCATTGATATTCTATTCGACTTACGTAGAACCTGTGTTATAGATCATTCACCTATTTGGATCTCTGGTTCCATCTCAGGTTCCTTAATGTTGGGATCAAACTCATCAAATTTAATCTCTCTACAATTCACACTTTCTCTCAAAAATTATTTTTCAAGAAAAGTTACAAAGCGAACAACAAATACATTTCGTTGTTCGAAATCGTAGAATTGATATCTCTGAAATTATTAGGATATCCAACGAACCTATATTTATACCCTCTGGGTGCTAGTTTATCCCACTGCGCAATTCTAACGTATGCAGGATAACCCCAAATGTTTAAATACTTAAGACTTGGATTTCTACCGAACCATATCTGATAGGGGGTCGTAGAAACAGCTTTCGATGAAACCCTATTAAGTATGTAGGCAACAATTTGTAAATCATAACCCCAAATGTAATAAGAAAGATCTGTATAGCTCATCATTGTTCGCACCATATCTAATAAAGTATGATTTCTTCACTCAGACACTTCATTGTGTTGAGGTGTTCCTGGTGGGCTATATTGGACGAGAATTCCATTCTCCCTTAAATAATTTCTGAATTCTTCACTCATGTATTCACCGCCTCGATTTGATCTAAATTACTTGATGAATTTACTAGTTTGTTTTTCTACTTCGTTTCAGAATATTTTGAACTTGTCAAATGTTTCCCACTTATGTTTCATCAGATAGACATATCCATATCTAGACTTGTCATTTGTGAAAGTTACAAAGTATGTTGAACCATCATGACCGACATGATTTAATGGACCACACACATCGATGTGTATTAGCTCTAGTAAATCTCCAGTACGGTGTCCAACACCTTGAAATGGGGCGTTTGTAATCTTTTTTTGGATATATGACTCACAAAATGAATAAGGATCTAAGGTAAGATTTTCAATCAAACCATCATTTACCAATTTGGATAGACGTCTAACACCTATGTGGCCCAATCTCATATGCCATAATTCAGTATTATTTAGTTCAGACTTCCTACTTGTATTTTTCTCTATATTAAAGACATCTCTACATGTTTCCAAAACATAGTTACCGTTTGAAAAAGAACATTCACATTTCAATAAATTTTCTTTAACATACAAACATAAAGTTTCATCATTAATGTTTATTTTATATCCATCTTTATCTAATATTGGCAGCGATATTATTTGTCTGATAAGTGAGGGAACATAATAATAGTCATGCAAATCTAATTTACATCCATTTGGGAGATCTATAACAACTGTTCCTATGGCCTTGACATCCAATATCTCGCCATTGCCAACTCTAAGCTAGATCTCCCCTTTATTCAGCCTTCTTTTAACCTTCATTTCCTGCAGAGAATTGCAAATATGAGTAGGACTGCCAGTGTCTAACACTCATCCACTATTTGCATCTAAGGCTAATGAGATGTCAATAATTGGAAAAATATAAAACGTACCTGAGGGTCATGTTTTTCCTTTTAGCTTTGGACAGTCATTTTTCCAGTGTTCAGACTTCTTGCATTGTAGACATTGGTCACGAGCTACTTTCGTTTTGCGCCTTTGCGCTTATTGGAGTTTTTCTTTGATATCTTCTTCTTCCCTATTATATTTTCTTTGACTTCCCAAAAGTCTTTGAAGACCAGCTCCACCATGGAGATATAGTATGGGGTTGCCTTTCTTCAAATCTTTCTCGCCGTGCGTAACATGTTATGAAGTTCTTCGTATGTGGCTTGCATCGAATGCATATGGAAATTTAAAACAAAGCCAGCATAAGAATCAGGTAAAGAAGACAGAATCAAATTACGGCCCAACCGTTCATCAAACACAATTCCATGTCATTCTAAATATCGAATCTGGTTGATCATGTTCAAAACATAAGTGCTGACAGCTCATCCCTCATTGAGTTCAGCACGAAACAGGTCTTTAGACCTTCGATAAAATTCTATCTCTTGATTTGCCTCGAACAACTCCTTGAGTGTTCGCATGATGCTCCAAGCATTTGGTACTTCAATGTATTGTCTCAGCAAATATGGAACCATCGATCCCAAGATGTAGGATTTCACCTTCATGTTATCATCTTTCCATCTATCAAAAGTTTCTAGCTCTTCTGGAGTGGAGTCAAGATCGATATCAACAGGCAGTGGATTAATCATGACATAAGTAAACTTTTCATACTCCAAGACAAAACGTATGTTCATTTCCCATTCGATATAGTTCCCGGCTCCTTTTAGCTTATAGGAATCCAAAAGTTTCATCAATGGATTAGCGGTAGCCATCTACAAGACAATATTTTTGAGTAGTAGCAGAACAGTTTTCATTTCAAAAGTGATAACACTAATTGATTATGGAATTTTAAATCTATTAGTACCCTCCCACTACTTTATGTAATTCCGTAATCTCTCTTAACGGAAAAATAGAAATTTGACTATCAAAATTTCATAGCGGGAAGTGGATCCCATGACATTTACTACAGCCTCACACTAATGACGATATTGGCATTTGTAAACTCATTAGGTAGACCTACAAGGTCAATCACTTTATGTGACTCATAGTTTGGTCCTGAACCGTTTCTTATCCTCACACTAATGACGATATTGGATTAAGACATATTCTAGGTGTTTACTTGTCAATGTTCACTAATGAGCTTCGTATGTACACCCTCACACTAATGACGATATTGGGCGACTGCGTTAACACATCACGCTACATCCAATTTTTTACCGGAGTGACCTAAGTTCCAAGCACTTATACCCTCACACTAATGACGATATTGGATATAAATAGTAAGAACTCATTCATCTTCGTATTGACAAGATGGACCATCCAATAATGCACTAACATTATTAATACTATTACTTAAAAGTAATCACCTAATCACGAGAGATTTATGACAATCAAGTCATTAACTTAATTAGGTCAAAGTTTTAATTTAAAACATGCAATACATATCCAATATGTCTTATGCATAATTAAATTAAAATTATTATGGCATAGATTCAAAACATGTGTTGTGTGGTTAAGCCTTTGCTATTGATACCATTCTGTTGGGGCAGTTGGGGAACCCCTAGGGTCGGATCGGTGCCCCGGGCATCGGAAATGGGTCTAACCCATGGAAATCAAGTATAGGTGTAATTTTAAATCATTTAATAAAATACTATATTCCATTACAAGTGTATAGGAAAAAATTGGGACTGAATCGGAGTCCGGAAGCTCCAGAATGAGAGAAAATAAAATTTCCGCGTGCCAAGAACGCGACGCGCGTGAAGTACACGCGCATTGTAGCGCCCAGGCCTAAAACTTTTTTTTTGTTTTTTTTTCATTTCCTTCAGCTCACATTCCAGTGAGCTGAAGGAATTAGGGTATTTGACCCTGATTCTCTCTGGTCTTCCCTAAACACTTCAAAATCACCCAAAATTAATTTTTAATTTCAAAACCAACATTAACAAATGTTATAGAATAAATATCAAAATTTTCAAAATATCAAATATTTTAACAAAAACATAAATTTATTCTAAATATGTATTTGCGTAAATTTTGAATCCAATACACAAACCAATTTAGAATCCCAATAAGAAATGTCTCGTGAACAATTCTAGGTCAAACAAATGTGGTCAAATGATTCTAGAATGGTAGCCATAGCTCTAAGCTTTAATTAGAGTTCCAAAATCTAATTAATTATTTCATGTCCAACATGAACATCTTTGACCTAATTACAAGCATGTTGTGTTTATACATCTAAAGTATCCTAACATAATTGATTAGCCTTATTCAACATTAAGTTATGTGATCATGCATTTAATACACAAATGAACATATCTTTGGATAAGATCAAACATTACCTAGTAAGCTTGATGCAAGATCCAATCTACTTCTCATTTGTTGAAATTGTTGGAGAACCTCCAAGGTGTGCAAGCTTGATTCCAAGATCCAATCTTGTTTCCAATGTTTCCAAGCTTCACTTCAAGATCCAATCTTGATTTCTCCTAGATGAAATATTGTAGAGACCTCACAAGCTTCTCTAAACACTTCTCTAACTTAGGCTAATCTCTCAAGAATTTGCTTATGCTTGTTATTTTTCTTGTCATTAAAACCTTCATAAAGCTTGTTATTTATAGCAAAACTTAGATAATTTTTAATTAATAAAAGTTGTAATCAACTTTTAATGGCTTAATCTAATTTGTCCAAATATGTATAATTAGGTGTGAATAATCTCCATTGTCTCCCACTTTAATTTAATCCAATTAAATCAAGCCAAGGATTAGGAAATGGATTAGTTAATTGTTTGCCACCTTAATTTAATCCAATTAAATCAAGCCAAAACCACCTATTATTACATACTTACAATTACCATAATATCCTCAAATGGTAAAGATAATTATGATTTTACAATTAAGCCATTGTGTAATTATTGAATTAATCCAATTAATCCAATTAGGTCAAAGTAAATAATCAATATTATCTAATAACACTTGATTATCTTAATTGATAATTATAATATCAAATATTATTTTTAATCAAAATTAATCGGCTACCCAAGTGCTCAACGAGTACATTTCGTATTGGGACTCTCTAAGTTCAGACACGTTCGTCAAATAAGCCTAGCTAATATGTACGCAATTCAGCCACCTCCGAATTCGCGAAGAACACGAACGACCTTTCTGAACTATACAAGTCGATGTCAACACATATGTTTAACAATCCATTTGTCGTAGGCTATCCGAGTTGTGCTTAGGAAACATAGAATATACTGTCAAGTTTCCAAGGTGCACATCTCATGTCGACATGTCCACGATTCTCCATAACTGATGCGATCTAATCTAGGTGATTGACTTTGGCCAAAGATTTAAGAATCGTGACTTTAGTCACATGGATACCTAAACCTCTTATGGTACACATACATGCCAACGGATCCTATCTTGCTTCGCACTTGATTACTGAGTGCATCGATCCACAGCCAACGAACATCTAGAGGCCAGACCATGAAAGGTTTCTGACATACATGGCATCAAAGTGTGAAGGATCTCACACAAAATCAATGATATCCTATAGTCAAATGATTACATATGCTAATCGACTCGAGGAGATTCCTATTGACGGTGGTGTGTACTTCCAACTATTAGGAATCACATGTAAGCCATTCAGTATTCGCTCCAACGAATACCCACATGTCTATACGAGTTTCCAAAACTCATGTTCAATCGCGTTAAACCATTGGAACTCCAATTCCAATATACGACATGTGCTAGTCTTCTAGGTTATAGGAATTCGACCGTATTCAAAAACCAACAACTAAGAATATTTACTTTAAGAATAGTTTACACCTAGTGTCAAAACTATTCTAAGGTCGATGTCATTCTTAGCATATTTATATATCAATTTAATACGCGTAATTACAATACCATTATGAGATATGAAATGAAAAATATAATTATTTTATTAATAAATAATAAAATATAAAATTCAAATTGGCACTCCAAGCACCAACTCCATCAAACTCCCACTTGCTTAGTGCCAATTTGGATGGAACGTAGTCCCATATCCTCCACATGTTTATCGAATACTTAGGAGGTAAGGCCTTTGTAAGTGGGTCTGATATGTTGTCTTGTCATTGAACCCTCAATAGCACTATGTCTTTTCGTTCAATTATCTCTCTAATTACGCGGTATTACCTTTCCACGTGTTTAGACTTGGAATATGCCATCGGCTCCTTAGCCTGCGCGATGGCTCCGTTATTATCACAGTACAATGAGATCGAATCCGTAATACTAGGCACAATGCCAAGTTCTGTGATAAAATTTCTAATCCAAATAGCTTTTTTAGCTGCTTCTGAAGCCGCTATAAATTCCGCCTCAGTGGTGGAATCAGCTGTTGAGCCTTTCTTTGAACAACGCCAACTTAACGCACCACCGTTAAGGGTAAATATGTATCCTGATGTAGATTTTATATCATCTGGATCTCCATGGAATTCGGAGTCTGTATAACTTGTAGCTCATCTTCTCCATATATCAGAAATTTATCATTGGTGCATTTAAGATATTTTAGGATATGTTTCACGGTTGTCCAATGATCATTACTTGGATAAGATTGATATCGGCTGGTCACACTGACGCCAAAACTGATGTCAGGTCTAGTACATAACATAACATACATTATGCTTCCAATACAAGAAGCATATGTCAAGTTAGACATCTTATTTCTCTCTTCCTCAGTTTGAGGTGTCATTTTATTCGAAAGATGTATGCCGTATCGGAAAAGTACATTTGCTGTCTTGCAATTGGTAAAACTGTACCTTTCCAACATCTTATCTATGTACGTCGATTGTGACAACCCTATAAGCTTCCTAACTCTATCTCGATAGAGCCTTATACCTAGTATATAAGAAGCTTCACTCATATCTTTCATAGAGAAGTTCTTACAAAGGTAGGCTTTCACACTTTGCATCATCCCTATATTATTTCCTATAATAAGGATGTCATCTACATACAAGATTAAGAAAACTATCATGCTCCCACTAACTTTCTTATAAACACATGGTTTTTCCTCGTTCTTGATGAATCCAGATAATCTAATTATCTCATCAAAATGACGATTCCAGCTTCGGGATGCATGTTTAAGTCCATAAATAGACTTTTGGAGCTTACAAACCAAGTTTGAAGTCTCACTGGATACGAAACCATCTGGTTGTTCCATATAGATATCCTCCTTAAGGAATCCATTTAGGAAAGTGATTTTCACATCAATCTGCCATATTTCATGGCTTCTTGCCATTTTCCCGAATCGATATCCAATATCGCTTCCTTATACGTAGTCAGATCTGTTTCATCCAAGAGGAGAACATCAAGGCTCACATCAGATGTTAAAAATAGTCTCTCAGGAGGCCTTGATATTCCATTCGACTTACGTAGAACCTGTGTTGTAGATCATTCACCTATTTGGATCTCAGGTTTCATCTCAGGTTCCTTAATGTTGGGATCAAACTCATCAAGTTTAATCTCTCTACAATTCACACTTTCTCTCAAAAATTATTTTTCAAGAAAAGTTACAAAGCGAACAACAAATACATTTCGTTGTTCGAAATCGTAGAATTGATATCTATGAAATTATTAGGATATCCAACGAACCTATATTTATACCCTCTGGGTGCTAGTTTATCCCACTGCGCAATTCTAACGTATGCAGGATAACCCCAAATGTTTAAATACTTAAGACTTGGATTTCTACCGAACCATATCTGATAGGGGGTCGTAGAAACAGCTTTCCATGAAACCCTATTAAGTATGTAGGCAACAATTTGTAAATCATAACCCCAAATGTAATAAGAAAGATCTGTATAGCTCATCATTGTTCGCACCATATCTAATAAAGTATGATTTCTTCACTCAAACACTTCAGTCATATTGGAGATGATGTCACGCAGGATACGGTACTAGTGCTCTTAAGTGTTGCGCAACCATCGGGATGTTATGACTATGTCATGCATATCCGATTATAGAGACTAGTTACCAGACATCCGACATGTGCTTCGGACGGGGCAGACACTTATCCAGCCCCAGCCCTAGCACGTGACTATCCGATACTGGGCCGATATACACAATACTACGGTATACTACGCTTGATACATATCTATATATTCCTGTAAGAATATTTCTGGAGAATTGGGTAGGCATGGCGCTTTGCTAGAAGCCAACCTTGTCTTGTAAATCGGTATAAACGTAGTACGAGGTGCTTACGTGTTCGGATACTCCGACGACCGTATTTACTGCCAACATATCCGGAGATCTCATGGGTCGCTTCCTGAAGATTCACCGATGATGTATAACTCGCACTTTAATTAATCTGGGATTAATTAGAAGAGAGAGAAAATTAATATGAGATTAATTGCGGAGATATTTTATCTAGGATAAAATATTAATTAAAGAGAGAGAACGATTAATTTGGAATTAATCGGTAAAATAATATATTCGATATATTATAAGAAATTGGATTTCGACGCGGAATTAAAATTAGATTTTAATTCGGGCGAACGAATTAATTTAGAATTAATTCGTTAGCGACGTCAATAGTGATTTCGCTAGGCGTAATCATTTAATTACGACGCGACGAAAATTCGTTAATTTGGAATTAGCGAACCCGAGCCCGAGAGTGATTGCGAGCGCATTCGCATTTCGAATTCGAGCGCGGCACGCAAGTCACATCAAGCGTCAAATCGTTAGTCACATCATGCGTCAAATCAATTGTCACTTTGAGTGATGTGACTTGACAACATGTCACTTTATTAAAGTGATGTGATGTGACTTAAAGTAAAAGTAGAAATGATGAAAAGCATTAATAGGCTTTTTGCTTTTTGACTTTTGTACTTGGTAAATGTAAATGCTTTTTTGTATTTGATTTTATTTTTGGAAAATAAAATAAATATATAAGTAAAAACCATTACCTTTTCTCTCTCTCCATTCACGATCTCTTCCTCTCCCTCTCTTTTCTTCTCCCTCTCATTCACGGCTTCAAGCCGATTTTCTTCTCTAAATCTTTTGGTTAGACCAAAATTTTGAGAAGCAAAATTGAAGATGAGTAGTGCTAGCACACACATGGGTTATATTATGGTGATAGGGAACGAATTTGTGAGCTTGGAAAGCTTGAAGCTTGAAGCTTCCGGTGTTCATCAATGGCCGAACATGGAGGAGGCAAACCAGTCCCCAACCGAGCAGTCCACTGCATGAGGAAGCTACTGCCGAGCTTGATGTGCATCAAAAACGCAACTTGTTCTTCATTTCATCAAAACCCATCAATGTGAGTATGAATTCCGCCTTACTCCTTTGTGTATTCAACTCGTTTTTATGCATGTTTGTGATCATTGGGACTTGATTGAAACTCTACAATGGTATCTTGAGCTAGTGGTTGCATAAAAACGAATTAGGGTTCTTGAGCAAAATTTGGGGCTTTTTGATTTAAGCATGATTTTGACAAATTGTTTGTTTAAGAATGCTTGTATATGAATTAATTAGAGTTATATGTAATCAATTTGATGAAAAATTAATTGGATTGATTTTCCCAAATTTGCTTAATGTTGGCCAAAACTTTAATTTGGGTAAACTCAATTTGAGCATCAAATGATTAAATTGTTTAGTATAGTATGCTTGAATGAGGTTGAATTGATGTTGTGCATAATCGATTTCATGAAATTTGGTTGGATCCATTTTTCCCTAAATTTTGGGCATGACAAATTTGGGTAAACTTGATTTTGAGCATGTTTAATGAAATTGGATGATTTAGAATGCTTGAATGTTGTTTAATTGATAATTGATTAGATCAATTTGATGAAAAGTGTTTGGAACAATTTTTCCCCAATTTGCTTGTGATGGCCGAATTTGGCAAGTGCCCTAATGTCTTGGTTTTTTGATTTTTTGTTCATTGGATGACTTAGAAATCATTTGGGGATGTTGAATTAATGTTTGATTGGGTTCAATTGGATTGAATTTGATTTGGGCATAATTTCCCTCTTTGGCCGAGACTTTAGCATGTATAAATTGGGTTTGATTTTGATTTAATTATGTTGGACATGATTAATTGATGTTAAGCATGATTAATTGGACAAATTTGATGTTTTGGAAACTTTGATTTGGGCAATTAATAATGCTATACACTTTAGGTAATTTAATTTGAAAATTTGGAATTTTTTGTAATTAAATTATTGGGCTTAAAATTGGATTTGGGCTTTTAAAGTTGTTATTGGGTTTATTGGACTTTGTTGTACAAAGTTGGTTTAGGCCAAAATTGGTTGGATCCAATTAGGCCCAAAACCGCTTCCAAAAGGCCCAAATGCAACTAATAAACCTTTAACGTTTAATTGGGCCTAATGGGCCTAAATTATTTATGGGCTTATGGGGTAACTCCCGGATTGGACTTTGGTTGCGGGTTTGACCCGAGTTGACCAAAAGTCCACGCCTCAAGAAATTAATTAAAAGCCCATTAGACTTTAATTAAATTAATATTGGATATAATCGGGCTTTGAGACCCGTAACAATTAAATTTGGAATTTAAGTCGTAAAGGTTTATTTTATAAAGTGTAATATTTAATTTGGAATTAAATAATGAATTAGAATTAAATGCGTATTAAATTGGGTTTAATTATGTAATTTAATTTAATTCGTAGAAATCGTACTTTGAGTACGTGTTCGCAATACGAGTTTGACTCGAACAAAATCAAATCTTTGTTTGAACATTGGATGATCACTAATTATCAAGATTAATTAATTGGATTAGATTGATTGATAACATGCTTGTATGAATACATGGTTGTGATGTTTGAATAATGTATATCGGATGGATATTAGCCGGGTGGGGCGATTTTGGAAATTGTAATAAATTTGATTTATTAATTGGACCTGCGTGTCCAGCCTTATCTCCTATTTCTTTGTATTCTCTTCTCACCTATTCCCCTCTATGTATATGAGGTTTCTTTAGAAGTGTAGTGTAACGGGTAGAAGAAATATTTGTGCTAGCGGGAGAGAGAAAATGAGAGATTTGATATAGGATCAATGTAAAGTATCCATCCGCATATCATTATTATTTTACATATGCGCTTTATTATGTGTTTAGAATGCATGTTTAAGAGTATATGATGATGAGACCTTAACAAAGATAATTAAATTGGTAGCCAATTTGCACGCGAAAAGCCCTCATAAAATATCATGCGTCTTTTCCTTCCATTGAGTGATTCTTGCTCAAGATCCTAGATTGGCATGGGTTGTTGGCCAAAGTCAAGCCCTTGTCCGTCGAAGATGTGTTTGAATCACGAGGCTTTGTTCCACATCGGTGTCGTGTCCAAGTTGTGGTTTGTTGGCCAAAGTCAAGACCACTTCTTGTCCATTGACATTGATTACGAAGCTTCCATGTCAATGGGTCCGCGCTTGACTGGGATCACTAGGTTTGTTGTGCCAAAGCCAAGGCCTAGTTGATTCAGAGGAAAAAAGGTTAGGGTATACATTCGATGTATAGGCATATATAAGATATATGTTTGGGACTTGGATGTCCACCTACTGGATCTAGGAGTTGGATGAGATCCAATTGATCTTAAAGATCTACCTAGTTAATTATCATACAATTTGTTGGCCAAAGTCAAGATTGTGTGATATTTAACGGGATCCTAGCCCACTAGGAAACACGGTTTCCCGAGTACTCGACATAGGGTTAGAGGCTCGACGAAAAATAGTGGGAGGCAAGAATTGAATTTGCAATATTCGTTCAATTACTCGCCATACGCGCTCATTCAAATTATTTCGTCATTAGATTAAATGTTAGTTAGACTAATATTTAAATTGTTGTTTTAATAAACAATTGGACTGTATTATACTTGATTATATATAATTGGATTATATCAATCAATATATTTGAATTAATTAATTTCAGTTTACAGTTGATTTTATAATTGGATTATAATAATCAATGTAATTGAGGTTAATTAATTTGGATTTATTTGATTATATAGTTGGACTATTATAATCATTATAATATATATAGTACCACTAATCGTTGATTAAATAGTTGGACTATTGTAATCAAGATAAAATTGAAAAGTTGGATATTTAAAATATAATCTGGGATTAAAATATTTTAAATGATTTAATTTTCAAATTGGGAATAAATAATAGGTTACTTTATTTGATAAAATAACTTATTATACCTTACGCCCAAAATTAAGCAAAATAAGTGGAGCATAAATCTTTGGAAGATTTATGTGATGATGACTTTAATGCTTAATTTAATATACTTGTCATAAATCTAATTTTTGGATTTAAGAAGTATTAAAATTGCAATTTATAATTCTTGGAGAATTAATTGACTATTCTAGAGGAGATAAAGTCAAAGTTTGCAATTGGGCATGTAGCACGAGGTGCACATCGTTTCGATAGTCTAAAAACCCAAGGCTTGGCCTAAGGTTTCTGAAATATTGAAAAGGATAATTGACATATCCCAAAGTGACTACCATTTGGATATGGCAGACACGAAGGAATTAAAGAAAGGGCAAGGCTCTTACTTTGAAAATGTTTGTCTTAGTTATGTTCACAGCTAGTATTGAAATTAGATTTTAAATACTTAGTGTGGTACATAAAATATATGTATTGATGTTCAGAATCTGCTTTGAGCAGGATACTGACTTCAAGCTGAGATTGCTCTGCGAATCGGAAGCGGGACGAAAGTCGCTGTTTCGACCGTAGATACCTAAGTTTAGGAACTACCCTTCGGGTGTGTACTTAAATTAGGAACTGTTATAATGTAACTAGTTTGACTAGAGACATTATCTCTATATCAGTGTTTAATCCATTGTGGATAAACCTTTATATTCTAGAACACTCAGTGTTTCATTATATAAAGATGATACTGAGATAAACACATTTAGATGTGAATAACAGAATTTATATTTTGAATATAATTAAAATCTCAAACATATAAAATGACAAATAAATAGCTCAAATTGATTTGATCAATAGAGACTTATTTGTGGCATTGTTGTCTAGGACACAATTTAACGAGATTCGTATATCCACACTTTTGAAGAGTGGGTACTAAGACTGATTTGACTATTCAAATAAGGTCTGCGAATCTAGTTTATTAGGTAAAGTACCTAAAATACTATTTACTTGGTAATAGTAAAAGGGCCACCGATCTGTTAGCCCTATTCATGGTGAAGTAAGTGGGCCCATATCTAGCTAAGCTAGATGTGAACATGAATATTTCGTGACCTTGACGGATGTAGCATCACGTTATGGTTATGTGTTTCTTTTGAAGAACACAGATCGGAAATTTTTGAAGTTTCGACACGAAGTAAATAAACAGATCGGCTATAGTATTATACCGTCACGGTAAGACCGTAATGGAAAATACTTAAGTAATAAGTTTCTTATATACTTGAAAGAGTATAGTATTCTTTCAAATGAGGACTCCTCCCGGAACACGTCAAAGTGACGGTGTGTCCGAACGGATTAACCGAATCATGTTAGACATGATAAGGCTAATCATGAGTCGCTCTGAGCAACCATTTCCTTCAACAGATAAGTTTTAACAGTGAAATAACTTATTTAGAATAAAGTTCCATATAAATCTGTTTGACAGATGTCATATAGGTTATGAACAGGGAAGAAACGAGGTTTCTCATTCCTGATAATTTGGGTATGCCAGGCATAACGTTTGGATGATACCAAACTAAGGACCCAAATTGGATAAGTGCCAATATTGGTTATCCTAAAGGAAACCATAAGTATAGTACTTGTAAATCTCACATGAGAACAATGTGATTGTTGCTCACCATGCGGTTTTTCCTGAGAGGAATACCGATATGCAGTGGTCAGTGGGAGGATAGTGATACTCGATGAAAATCGAAGTAATACTGTTCAAGGCACGAAGTCCTTAATGGAACACAAATAGTTCATCTATGATGAATCTATACCATTAATCTTCAAATACACAAAGAAACTCGTAGATCGGATAGAGTCAGAAAACGACCTAGGGTATGGGTTTCTGATCTCACCTCATAAAGATGTTAATCTTATGAAGGTATATCCGCCGACTACGTTTTGAGGAAGTGATACGAGGTATCGACTCCATATTATGGCAAAGTGCCATGAATCCGAAATGGATTCCATGTATAACAACTATTTTGGATACTAGTTGTTGTACCACAAGGCATTGTGCCTATTGATACATTAAATGTTTTCAAGGGAGACATACATGGAAGGCAACATACCAACCTACAAAGCTAGGCTTTTGACGAAAAGGTATCGTTATCAACATTGTGTTAATAACGGTTCAACCTTTTACCTGTTGCCATGGTAAATCCATTTTGAAGATGCTTGTAATAACTGTATATTTCATTTATGAAATATGTCAGTTACAAATCAAAATCGCTTTCCTGAAAAGGAAACCTTTTGGAGGATGTTTACAACATCCTGACGATTTTGTATAACCGACAAACAAGGTTTGCAGGTTATTCGATCCATATTTGGATTGAAGCAAGCATAAGGTTCTTAGAACTGACGTTTTGAAATAATCATAATGGTTTATGATTTGACTCAAAACGAAATAATTCTTGTGTATATAAGGAGGTTAGTGGGAGGGCACTGATAATAAAATTCCCATAAAGCAATTGGTGAAAGCTTGGCTTTCATAGATATTCTTTCATAGAAATTCTCCGTAGAATTCTGGGGAGTAACAACCTTTATTCAAGGAATAAAGATCTACTGAGATAGATTTGGAGTTGTTAACACTCTCTGGAAATTGTACATTTAAAATGTACTTGTATTGGTGTCTCATTCGCTTCGAGCATATGGAGTCACAATCGGGTCAATCCAAGTGATAGTCACTGGATTGAAGATTAAGAACATCTGTTAGTATCTGAGAGAACTAAAGACGCTGTCTTAAATTATGGAGTAGGATAACTTGAAGTGACTAGGATCACTGTTGCAAGTTTCCAAACCGGTAAATACTGCGGTACTATAAAGTTTGAACACTGGGACAGTGAGCTGGAAATCTTCCGAGCAAGATAACTGTTGCCGAATAAACAACAAATACGGATTATTGCTGCAGCTGAGGCAGCAATAGAAGCCATTTGGATCGAAAATAAATCTAATTAGATTAGATATAGTTCTTTTAGCAGCTGAGCTAGGCGTCAGCACAGGCTAATGAATTAAAGGTCTCATCGACGATCCAGATATATACTTCTATATCATCTGATTCGTTCGGATCATACATCGTGGCGATGTGATGATCGTGTAAATCGCGTCAGACGATAATTAAACAAATCCGCAGACGAAAATCTTTTCTCAGCAATTTGAGCGAACCGTACATAGTTCGGGTGTGGGACACTCGAGTGACTGGCTATGTGCCAAGTGGGAGATTGTTGGATAATATGACTCATAGCGTCACTATTTGTACAGATCACGGTGTTGTTGTACAAATTAACTATGTGACAAGGAACTTGCACTCTCATCATTTGTGAGTAGATCACCATATATGTATAAATGAAGAGAGGTCCATATGATTAGTTCCTGGATTGAGATGATATGAGACAGTATCAGTCCACGAAGGATTAATCATTAAATATCCCTAGCCGGAGTATTATCGAGACTGGACATCGATAATGCGGAATATGCTAGTGTTGCACTTGTGCGCGTTGTGAGGGCACAACAGCATAGTTCTCATATATATAAGTATTGGATACTTATGCAAGTGCGATAGGAGATTGTGTTTCACCGATGGTACGGGAAACAGCTTCGCTCTGGATAGACCTCTCGGAATCCCATTGGTATTATGACTGTGTGTCTATGGGAGGCCGAAATCAAGGTAGGTGTGTATAGTCTTAACTTGAGACTTACATCGCTAATACTTACGATAATCGATAGACTTTGGTCTTGGTGGTACAGGGCTTTAACTGGTTCTACGTACACCACTTCTGGGTTTATCAGAGAGTCGTAGTGTATTGGGTGTGATGTCAAGACGGAAGTATCACTTCAGTCATATTGGAGATGATGTCACGCAGGATACGGTACTAGTGCTCTTAAGTGTTGCGCAACCATCGAGATGTTATGACTAGGTCATGCATATCCGATTATAGAGACTAGTTACCAGACATCCGACATGTGCTTCGGACGGGGCAGACACTTATCCAGCCCCAGCCCTAGCACGTGACTATCCGATACTGGGCCGATATACATAATACTACGGTATACTACGCTTGATACATATCTATATATTCCTGTAAGAATATTTCTGGAGAATTGGGTAGGCATGGCGCTTTGCTAGAAGCCAACCTTGTCATGTAAATCGGTATAAACGTAGTACGAGGTGCTTACGTGTTCGGATACTCCGACGACCGTATTTACTGCCAACATATCCGGAGATCTCATGGGTCGCTTCCTGAAGATTCACCGATGATGTATAACTCGCACTTTAATTAATCTGGGATTAATTGCGGAGATATTTTATCTAGGATAAAATATTAATTAAAGAGAGAGAACGATTAATTTGGAATTAATCGGTAAAATAATATATTCGATATATTATAAGAAATTGGATTTCGACGCGGAATTAAAATTAGATTTTAATTCGGGCGAACGAATTAATTTAGAATTAATTCGTTAGCGACGTCAATAGTGATTTCGCTAGGCGTAATCATTTAATTACGATGCGACGAAAATTCGTTAATTTGGAATTAGCGAACCCGAGCCCGAGAGTGATTGCGAGCGCATTCACATTTCGAATTCGAGTGCGGCACGCAAGTCACATCAAGCGTCAAATCGTTAGTCACATCATGCGTCAAATCAATTGTCACTTTGAGTGATGTGACTTGACAACATGTCACTTTATTAAAGTGATGTGATGTGACTTAAAGTAAAAGTAGAAATGATGAAAAGCATTAATAGGCTTTTTGCTTTTTAACTTTTGTACTTGGTAAATGTAAATGCTTTTTTGTATTGATTTTATTTTTGGAAAATAAAATAAATATATAAGTAAAAACCATTTACCTTTTCTCTCTCTCCATTCACGATCTCTTCCTCTCCCTCTCTTTTCTTCTCCCTCTCATTCACGGCTTCAAGCCGATTTTCTTCTCTAAATCTTTTGGTTAGACCGAAATTTTGAGAAGCAAAATTGAAGATGAGTAGTGCTAGCACACACATGGGTTATATTATGGTGATAGGGAAACGAATTTGTGAGCTTGGAAAGCTTGAAGCTTGAAGCTTCCATGGTGTTCATCAATGGCCGAACATGGAGGAGGCAAACCAGTCCCCAACCGAGCAGTCCACTGCATGAGGAAGCTACTGCCGAGCTTGATGTGCATCAAAAACACAACTTGTTCTTCATTTCATCAAAATCCATCAATGTGAGTATGAATTCTGCCTTACTCCTTTGTGTATTCAACTCGTTTTTATGCATGTTTGTGATCCTTGGGACTTGATTGAAACTCTACAGTCAGGATCGATATCAACGGGCAGTGGATTGATCATGACATAAGTCAACTTTTCATACTCCAAGACAATGCGTATGTTCATTTCCCATTCCATATAGTTCTCGGCTCCTTTTAGCTTGTAGGAATCCAAAAATTTCATCAATGAATTAGCGGCAGCCATCTACAAGATAATATTTTTGAGTAGTAGCATAACAGTTTTCATTTCAAAAGTGATAACACTAATTGATTATGGAATTTTAAATCTATTAGTGTTCTCCCACTACTTTACGTAATTTCGTAATCTCTCTTAACGGAAAAATAGAAATTTGACTATCAAAATTTCATAGCAGGAAGTGGATCCCATGATATTTACTCCAGCCTCACACTAATGATGATATTGGCATTTGTAAACTCATTAGGTAGACCTCCAAGGTCAATCACTTCATGTGACTCCTAGTTTGGTCTTGAATCGTTTCTTATCCTCACACTAATGACGATATTGGATTAAGACGTATTCTAGGTGTTTACTTGTCAATGTGCACTAATGAGCTTCGTATGTACACCCTCACACTAATGATGATATTGGGTGACTGCGTTAACTCATCACGCTACATCTAATGTTTTACCGGAGCGACCTAAGTTCCAAGCACTTATACCATCACACTAATGACGATATTGGATATAAGTAGTAAGAACTCATTCATCTCCGTATTGACAAGACGGACCATCCAATAATGCTCCAACATTATTAATACTATTACCTAAAAGAAATCACCTAATCACGGAAGATTTATGATAATCAAGTCATTAACTTAATTAGGTCAAAGTTTTAATTTAAAACATGCAATATATATCCAATATGTCTTATGCATAATTAAATTAAAATTATTGTGGCATAGATTCAAAACATGTGTTGTGTGGTTAAGCCTTTGCTACTGATACCATTCTGTTGGGGCATTTGTGGAACCCCTAAGGTCGGATCGGTGCCCCGGACAGCGGAAATGGGTCTAACCTGTGGAAATCAAGTATGGGTGTAATTTTAAATCATTTAATGAAATACTATATTTCCATTACGACTGTATAGGAAAAAACCGGGACTGAATCGGAGTCCGGAAGTTCCAGAACGAGCGAAAACAAAATTGATGCGCGCTAAGGACGCGACGCGCGTGAAGTACACGCGCTACAGAGCGCGCGCGCACTGTAGCGCCCAAGCCTGCAAACTTTTTTTTTTGTTTCTTTTTCATTCCTTCAGCTCACATTCCGGTCTTCCCTAAACACTTCAAAATCACCCAAAATTAATTTTTAATTTCAAAACCAACATTAACACATGTTATAAAATAAATATCAAGTTTTTCAATATATCAAATATTTTTAAAAAAACATAAATTTATTCTAAATATGCATTTGCGTAAATTTTGAATCCAATACGCAAACCAATTTAGAATCCCAATAAGAAATGTCTCATGAATAATTCTAGGTCACCCAAAGGTGGTCAAGTGATTATAGAATGGTAGCCATAGCTCTAAGCTTTAATCTATAGTTTCAAACTCTAATTAATTGTTCCATGTCCAACATGAACATCTTTGACCTAATTACAAGCATGTTGTGTTTATACTTCTAAAGTATCATAACACAATTCATTAGCCTTATTCAACATTAAGCTATGTGATCATGCATTTAATACATAAATGAACATAACTTTGGAGAAGATCAAACATTACCTAGTAAGCTTGATGCAAGATCCAATCCACTTCTCCTTTGTTGAAATTGTTGGAGAACCTCCAAGATGTGCAAGCTTGATTCCAAGATCTAATCTTGTTTCCAATGTTTCCAAGCTTCACTTCAAGATCCAATCTTGATTTCTTCTAGATGAAATGTTGTAGAGACCTCACAAGCTTCTCTAAAAACTTCTCTAACTTAGGCTAATCTCTCAAGAATTTGCTTATGCTTGTTATTTTTCTTGTCATTAAAACCTTCCTAAAGCTTGTTATTTATAGCAAAACTTAGACAATTTTTAATTAATAAAAGTTGTAATCAACTTTTAAGGGGGCTTAATCTAATTTGTCCAAATATGTATAATTAGGTGTGACTAATCTCCATTGTCTCCCACTTTAATTTAATCCAATTAAATCAAGCCAAGGATTAGGAAATGGATTAGTTAAATGTTTCCCACCTTGATTTAATCCAATTAAATCAAGCCAAACACCACATATTATTACATACTTACAATTACCATAATATCCTCAAATGGTAGAGATAATTATGATTTTACAATTAAGCCCTTGTGTAATTATTGAATTAATCCAATTAATCCAATTAGGTCAAAGTAAATAATCAATGTTATCTAATAACACTTGATTATCTTAATTGAAAATTATAATATCGAATATTAGCTTTTATCAAAATTAATCGGCTACCCAAGTACTCAACGAGTACACTTCATATTGGGACTCTCTAAGTTCAGACATATTCGTCATATAAGCCTAGCTAATATGTACGCAATTCGGCCACCTCCGAATTCGTGAAGAACACGAACGGCCTTTCTGAACTATACAAGTCGATGTCAACACATATGTTTAACAATCCCTTCGTCGTAGGCTATCCGAGTTGTGCTTAGGAAACATAGAATAACCCTAGGTGATCGACTTTGGCCAAAGATTTAAGAATCGTGACTTTAGTCACATGGATACCTAAACCCCTTATGGTACACATATGGGCCGACAGATCATATCTTGCTTCGCACTTGATTACTGAGTGCATCGGTCCACAACCAACGAACATCTAGAGGCCAGACCATGAAAGGTTTCTGACATACATGACATCAAAGTGTGGAGGATCTCACACAAAATCAATGCTATCCTATAGTCAAAAGATTACATATGCTACTCGACTCGAGGAGATTCCTATTGACGGTGGTGTGTACTTCCAACTATTAGGAATCACATGTGAGCCATTCAGTATTCGCTCCAACGAATACCCACATGTCTATACGAGTTTCCAAAACTCATGGTACATCGCGTTAAACAATTGGAAATCCAATTCCAATATACGACATGTGCTAGTCTTATAGGTTATAGGAATTCGACCGTATTCCAAAACCAACGACTATGAATATTTACTTTAAAAATAATTTACACCTAGTGTCAAAAATATTCTAAGGTCGATGTTATTCTTAGCATATTTATACATCAATTTAATACGCGTAATGACAATACCATTATGAGATATGAAATGAAAAATGTAGTTATTTTATTAATAAATAATAAAATATACAATTCGGATTGACACTCCAAGCACCAACTCCATCAAAATTTATATTTGTAAAATGTATAGTTTTGTAGTAAAAAAAAGGCTTTATAATAAATATATAATAATAAAATATTAGAACCCGATATCTCTTATATCAATTTGTTATTTTTCAGTTTCTAAAGTTGTGAAATGATAATAATATTTTTCTATGATAATGACACATGTACACCCAAAGAAACACAATATATATGTAAATTTAATTTTTATAATTCCTAAGATGTGTTTTTGGTGTGTTATCTGAATGTACTCTCATCAGTAGTATATTTTCTATCTAAATTTATTTGAACAATGGTAGACACACTTCTAAAGACATATCCACAAGACACAACCAAATCATAAACTTATATTTGGATAAATAAAATTTGAATTAAAATAAAAAAATCGAATCGTAGGGTAAAATATGTTGGGGTTTTGGGTAAAATACCCGGGTTACGCAGCGGAAAACGGGAAAATCAAATTTTCCCATTTCTTTAATTTTTCTTGAGTAATTAAAATAAACTTAATTATTTTAATCACTCAATACTCAAAAACATAAACTTTTAACCCGGAAATCATAATTTCAGTAAATTATCATACAACCCCAAAACTTTCCATTTTTATCATTTTAGTCCTAGGTTGTTCAAAACAAGCTTCGGTGATTTCCAATCACAACCAAAATGATTTGTACATCAAATATACATGAAAAACATAATTCTGAAAAATTTTCCAGATTTTTCAGTAATTACCAAAATGCCCCTAAACTTTGCATTTTGATCATTTTAGTCATAATTTGTCAAATACATAATTAGGTGATTCCAAATTATTACCAAAATGATTTATACATGTCATACATGTCAAAATACATTAAGGATCCGAAAATACCATATTTCCTCTAAATTTTCGAAAAGCCCACAAGTTTTCAACTTTGATCATTTTGGTTCAATCTTATCAAAACAAGCTTGGATGATTTCCAATCAACCCCAAAATGATTTATATATCTTATATACATCAAAATACAATATATATATATATATATGAAAATGCCCAATTTTGGTTTAGGTTCAAAACCCTAATTTTTCCAATTAATCAAATTAACCAAAATTAACACAATCCAACACTTTAATCCAATCTCTACAACACCAAACAAGTCTCACCACCTTGAAATAACTCAAGAACAATTCTAGGTCATCATTGAGTGACCTAACAACTTTAGAATGACAACCAAGTCATCTAACCCGTTATAGTAGAGGTTACTGAGCGAGAACTTCCACTCGTTCTCGTTATAGTATAGTCAAAGTTTTAAGGGTTACAGAACAAGCGCTAAGCGATAATAATTCCTTCCCTTATTCTCTAGTGGGACCTCTGATTGCTAATCAAGAAGTTTCGAGAAAAATGAGTAAGAGTCAACACTTGTCTTAAGAAGTAAGAGCTATCATTTTAAGAATAGTGAAATTTTGAGGGACAAAAGTGTGCTTATTAACCATTAATAAGTAAATTTGTTAATATACATGCATACTAATTTCATTCAAGCTTCCAAACTTCATAACACAAACAAAGAGAGTAGAGAAACAAGAGAACAACATATGTTGTAGCCAATAACAAAAGAAACATTTTTCCTTCTAAAGAAAAGTTGAAATTACTTACGAATTTGCAAGTTTTCTTCATTTCCTTATTGGTTTCTTTTCTTTTCCTCTCAAGTCTCCAATGTTTTTTGTGTTTTGGAAGCTTAAAATTATGAAGCAAATGAAAAATGAAACCCTTATATACTAGGGTTTGGACGAAATGAGCATAAAAGGGAAAAAAATTGTAATTTTTTTAACATTTAAAAGGAAGCCAGATTCAAATTGACTTCTTCTTCTTTATAACTAATACAAGTGTAACCAATTACACTTGGCCAAGTCCAACCATAATCATGATATAGATAAATATATTTAATTATTCTAATTATTTAACAATTAAATAATTAGATAATTATTTAATATAAATATCTAAATATATGTATCACATTTACTTTAAATATTCCACAATACATATATTGGTGACAAGTGTCAAATACTTTATTTGACAAATAATTAATGTGTATTTAATAAAATCATATATTAAATTTGAATACATATTAATTTGGAAATGACCGAATAGCCCCTATGCATGTATCTTTTCGTTTAACCGTTAAACGGTTTATAAATAATCAATATTATTTATAATAGTTGCCCTAGTGCTCTACGTGTATGTTTCATTAATGACATTTTCTAGATTCAGGCATATCCGTCACAAAATCCAATTTCGTATCCATAATCTACCCACCCGTAAATTATGACGACCATGGATAAACTCGTTGAATCATACAAGTCGAGGTCATCGCATACGTATAATCCATTCGTCACATGTATCCGGATTATCCCAAAGATATAGATAAAAATGTCAAATCTCTATAGGTATAATATCGTTGACGATTCTATTAGCAATCTCTTAATAAGACTTAGAACTTACTTTTACAGTGTACCACATGCTCATGGATTTAACAGATTGCTAATTCCATGTTGAATACCTATGCTCTGTACACAGAACTGACGGATCTTATCTTGATACGCACATGATATCCTGAAGATCAGTCCACACCCAACGAACAGGCGGTGGTCTGACCTAAATAGATCGGTGACGTGACTGCCATCAAAGTGTGGAGGATACCTCATACATCCACAGTGGTATCTCAAGTCGAAGGACCACTATGCTCACTTGACCCGAGAAGATTCCTATTGACGTTGGTGTATCATATATTAGGAAATCTTCGGTGAGTCGTTCATTGTTTATCCAATATAAACACTTACACGTCTATACGAGTCTCCCCAGACTCATGGTTCATTGAGATAAACCATCAGACCAAGTCTCAATATACGACGTGTACTGGTCTCAGCGAATTTTACTAACCGACCCGTATTAGTAAATCTTGACCATGAATTTTATTTGATAATATACTTCTAGTAGTGATACTTCACAATGTCAATTACAAACTACTTTGTAACTGCACATTACATTATATATTATCGGGTCTTGTCTAATATATACATATCACTAAATCCTATTTAGTTTCAATCTAATCGTAATTAGATCGAATATGTATATAAAAGCAAGAAGTACTACCATAAATAAGTAATATTATGGAAAAATGAATTGTTCTTATTCATGAATCAGACATGAATACGATCCGGATTGGCACTCCGAGCATCAACCCTAACAAAATATGTCTTGGGTGTGTTTTTAGGATATATTATCTATTATTGTTGAAATTTTTTATCAACTAAATTAACTGACACCATATATAAATAAATGAGTAATGATAGATTTACATCCAAATGACATATGTATAAAAATATGATTTTTTTTTAATTTTTTTTAATTTTTTTATTATATATAGGACGTGTAAATGGATGTGTCATATGAGTATAATATACTCATAATTGTTGTAAATAAATACACATTGAATATAAAACAGCTGTAAAGAGTAATAATAGTTTGTGTAAATTATAAAACGAAAAAAATAGTTAGTTAGGCAATTACCACAAATATTCAAACTATCATTATAAAAACTTAAAATGTCTACTATCGAGCTCATTGACCTATAAAAAAGAAAATGAAAAAATAAAATAAAATAAAACTAGATAAAATATAAAAATATTATGGGTGCATGGACAAATAAAGCCCAAATTTTCAATATTAAAAAATGCAAAAATGCTTTACAAATATTTTAGAATATTTTCATTTTTGCATTTTTCTATATAAAGAATAGTCTAATCTATTGCTTCTGATTAAACAGCTCATACGAATTACCATCTAAAACTTAAAAGAGAGATTGTTATTAGAATTCCTGCAAAATCTCAAAAAACCACCGGAAATTATTAACCATGGCTGTGTTGTCCAAAGAAGAGCCTTCTTCCCCTGCTTTAATAGAAACTGTTGAAGAGATCATGAGACTGTACAGGTCACTGCCACCAAGACCCTCCATTGAACAAGTTGAAGCAGCCATGTCTGTTGTCAAAACTGTTGACACTGAAGAAGAGAGCAAGCTTGATGAATTGTCAAAGCAAGAAAAGCCACAAGATGTTCCTGCAGAGTTGTTTTCTGTGCTGCAGCAGTTCAAAAAGACTATGGTTTTGTTTCAAAGCCGAGAGCAGCGGAAGGAAGCCTGTCACTTGGTGGATGTTGATAAAGTTTATGGCACCTTTGATGAACTTATCCAAAGAGCTTCTGGGTTGGTTTCTGGGGATACCCAGATGGAGAAAGTGACTGCTTTTGGTGACCCAGTTGGAAAAATTGCAAAGGAATGTGTAATCACTGATGAGAGTTTGTTGAAGAGAAAGGATGATGATGATGGTGAATTGGTGAAAGATGGTGTTAAGGGTTTGGTGAAAAGTGCTTCTACAAAAGCTTCTTTCTTTACAGGTAAAACCATGCACTCTTCTTAGCCAATTATATGGATGGAGCACAATAGAATATTTAAGATGTTGTTTGATATTTGGTATTCTTTAGGTAGTTGAAAGCATAAAGTATATTTCAAAGTTATTTAGGTTTTCAATTCAAAATTTAGAAGGTCAATGTTATTGTTAGTTGTTCATATCTAACATCTGGATTTTGAGAACGTTATTATGACTTTGATAAATTGTTTTCTCTGTGTGATTAAAAGTATTGAACCCTCAATTAGGAAAAAACTAGGACTTAATATCTTCAATTCCTATAAATTAAGATGATGATATACAGCTTATGATTCAAAGGAGAATTTCTGCTAGCTTCTTTATCAGTAATATAACAGCTGCAAACTTGTTTTCTGTTGAATTAGCTTGACTTTGTTATATAGGATCATTGTTTGCCATGAAATGTATTCGTGTTGATATGCTATGTGAGTTTTCTCAAGTATCTGAATGTATTTTTTTTAAAAAAAAAATGTAATTATAGGTGAAGAAAATACTGAAAAATTGAGTCTTATGAAGATGGCAGCTGTTATCGAGAACTCTGCTAAAACAGGAGCAGTAGTTCTTGATCTTAGAGGCAAGTTAACTGACCAGATTGAGTGGCTTCCTGTATCAATTGGAAAATTGAAGGATGTGACTGAACTGAACTTATCTGAAAATCGTATCATGGCTCTTCCATCCTCCTTCGGTGGCCTCAAAACCTTAAGAAAGCTTGATATCCACTCAAATCAACTCATTAACCTTCCTGATGCATTTGGGGAACTAATCAACCTCACTGATCTAGACCTTCATGCAAATCGGTTCAAAACACTGCCAGCTACATTTGGGAGCTTGATCAATCTAATGAATTTGGATTTGAGTTCAAATGAGTTCACCCGTTTGCCGGATACAATTGGGTGTTTAACCTCTTTGAAGACACTGAATGTGGAAACAAATGAACTCGAGGAGCTTCCTTATACGATTGGAAACTGCACCTCACTTGCAGAGCTACGATTGGATTTCAATCAGCTGAGGGCTCTACCTGAGGCAATAGGGAAGGTCGAGTGCTTGGAGATTCTCACGTTGCATTATAACAGAATTAAAGGGTTACCAACAACTATAGGTAACCTTTCTAAGTTAAAGGAGCTTGATCTGAGCTTCAATGAAATTGAGTCAATTACTGAGAACCTATGTTTCGCGGTAAGTCTCAAGAAATTGAATGTGGGGAATAACTTTGCTGATCTTAGAGCCTTGCCAAGGTCCATTGGGAATCTTGAGATGCTTGAAGAGTTGGATATAAGTGATGATCAAATATGGATTTTACCAGATTCTTTCAGGTTGTTGACAAATTTGAGAGTTTTTCGTGCTGAAGAGACTCCTTTAGAAGTTCCACCAAGACAAGTTGTTAAATTGGGCGCTCAGGTATTCGCACTTCACAAGTTTAGTTTAACTGTTTGTCGCTTAAGATACATAAACACTTTTGCAATGATATTTAGGTTTAAGGCACTATCTCCTGATAATCATTAAACATTTTTATTGCATTTGTAACTCACTTTTAAAGGCTATATGTTCTTTCAGGCTGTTGTCCGGTTCATGGCAGATGTTGTTGCTAATAGGGATGCTAAATCTCAACCAGAGAAGAAGAAGAAGAAGAAAAGTTTTTGGTTCAGGATTTGCTCAATATGTTGGCCGTTTCAAAGAAGAGGAGCCATCACAAGTGTGTAATTATTATCCAAAGCTTCAACAACTTTCAATGTGCATAATTGTATTTGCTTTGTTATATTCAACAGGTTTTTCATTTAGTTGTTTATTATACAAATGTGTGCGGAATTTGCAGCATATGCGTTTACCTGATTCAAGTCAAACAAGAAGAAACAATGTGATTGGATTTTTTTTTTTTTTTTTTTTTTTTGGTAACATACAGTTGTCAGTGACTGTGATCTTAAGATTACTATTATTATTATTATTATTATTATTTGTACATTGTGTGAAAGTTTTGTTGATTATCATCTGTAAATATCCTTCATTGTCTTTTACAGACATTTTTTTATTATAATAATCATAATCCTAACTACTTTGGATTAATCTAATATTAAGATAAGATTTCATTATAATAATATATTGGTTTGTATAAAAGTAACATCTTGTGGTATTACTTGAGCCTGAGGATTATGTAATTAATTAAATTGGCAATTGAAGTTGACTAAGCAAAATGCTTAAGAAGAGTTTATTTTCTTCACTCCATTTTTCCAAACCAGTGGGCAATGTGTTGACAGCACTTAGCTGGTTTGTAGTTCTGATCCATCTGGAATATTCTGGATACACATGCCTTATTAGTTTAGAGATTTTATCATGCTTCTAGAATATTCTCATAAAGTCAACTTTTGATTTCTTACCAAGACTGGATAATTTTTCAACAATCAAACTTTGAAGCAGTCACATTGGGCATGTGAAATTACCATTATCATTAAGTAAGCCAACTTCATCATATTACATTAAAATGAAAATGCTATGGAATAAATCAATTTTTATAGAATCTTAGAAGGGATTTTAGTTATTAATTAAAATACTTGTTTCTGTTTCTTATTATTTGTACAATAATTTTGATTGAGAATATGATAGATGAAATTAATAATCAATAAACATTCATCATGTTAGTTTCACACAATTAAAAAATAATGATGTACTTTTTACTTATTATTATTATTATTAATCTACTTCATGGGTATGTTTGTAATATAACTTTTTTGAAAAATAAGTAGGTTTAAGCTTTAAAAAAAAAAATACATTGTAAAGTAGGAGAAAAAAAGAGAAGAAAAGATAAAGAGAAAATATACTAGACATTAAAGTATGAACTGAGTTTTATTAAATCTATCTATACGAGCACAAACCAAAAAAAAAAATGCAGCTAAATGTGCACATTCATGTGCATTATAAGTCTGCTTGGCAGTTTATTGAGCCATGGGGATGGGGATATGGGCAATGAAATCAAAAGAAAAGAAAAACCAAAGCCAGTCTACCAAAATTTTAACCGAATACCATAAAATTCAGCAAGTCCAATGATCATGGAAACACAGAAAGTGTAGCCAAGCAAGATCGAGAGGGCTGACATTGATGAGGCAGCCAGTGTATCTGTTGTTAAGTTTACCAGCCCTGTGAAAATATTTGCCTGCATATATTTATATATATATATAGAATGAAAGCAGTCCACAGACATTTGCTTTGCTATGAGCAAGAAAGGGTGGAAAATAGACAACTTTCGATATGAACAGAACTAAAGGTAGTTTTGCTCACCAGAATAAATGAAGCCAGTAAATTTCGATTGAATGCCTCTTCAAGAGCTGAAATTTTACTTCCAGGGATATAATCAGTCAGCATAAAGCCTCCTATAAGCTGGAAAAGAGCAAACTTTTTGTTGGCTATGCATCATATTTTAAATAAAATTAAAAACCAAAATCGGCTATGATTGTTAAAGAAAACAATAAAGTATACGGCAATGAATTGCCTCTTTAACAATGAGAGTTCTCCACACACACACTGACACACATATATCTCCCTTCAGTTATAGATTCAGACCAAAACAAACAGAATATTAGGGGTCTTCTACTGGCTTCATGAAGCAGTTGCTTGACATAAGATCATCATAACTCCAAGCAACCACCACCAGGAATAAAACCAAGAGGAAGTTCAATTTCACAGCAATCAGTGCTCATCCAGTGTCAACCATACAGTTTCTCGACATAAAACCATCATAACCCAAGCCAAACCTCACTGAGAAATAGGTGAGCCTGTACAATCTCATATCAGTCAGTACTCACCATGTCACTTAAGACTAAATAACATTAAATTTTAAACACAAGATTCATTTTACTTCATCTGTCAAATTATCTTTCTTCATAAGACAGAAGGACCTTTCTACTTGAATGTGCGCCATCTGCATTCAGACTAGCAACTACTTTCCGACACAATCATTCACCTTAATTTACAACTCTAAACCAAAATCATGAAGTCCATTCAGATGCACCATAGAATATACCGAAATGACCACTTTCCGGCCCAGAGTAAAACATGTAAAAAGAATAAAATAGGAGACATTTTATTTCAGAAGATAACTCTTTAAGATTGAATTTATCACAAAGAACCTTTTGACCTATAATCAAGATTCTAGAAATTCAACAAGTAAATACTACTTGTGTTCACTAAAAAAAATTACTACCAGCGAAAACTGGTTTATGATAAGCAAACTGAAAATGTTAAAGGGACTGTACAAGAACACATCCATAGAAAACAAAACTCAACTCTTGGTAAAATAGTTCTAAACTGGACTTGATAATATAACAAATATTTTTTATCTTCTTGGTGTTCAGAGACAGTTTAAATATTGTCAAGAATCCAAGACAAGGACGGATTAGAAAAAGAAAAAGTAGTGTAGAAAAGGAATAACCTGTAGATTCAGAGACACTACCCATGCAACATAGGCCAGGTTGCACTGCAAAAGTGAATATGATTGATTTCCATCAATTCTTTAGCCAAAAGACCTCCACGGAATTAAATAAGACATTGACAAAATACCATTCTACGAGAAACCCTTTCAATGTGCCTGTCTAGGAGCAGAGTTAATAACCTGCAACATGCAGGATGCCATCTTCAGAATAACAAAGTTAATGAAACTGGTTCAGATGATAGCATGGTTACAGATATTTTCAAACAAAAGTCATACCAAGTAAGAAGACCAAGAAGCCAGGCTTTAATGAAAGCTGCCTTGTTGCTTTTCAATGCAGAATGGAAATCATTTCCAAAGAAAATATAGTGACCCAACTGGACACCGACCAGATATAAGCCCCAATATCCTGGGAAATAATAATAATCAATTATTTTACTAAGATAGCTCATCTAAAAAATACTTGATAAAGGTAATAAAAAAGGTTAAAAAAACTGTAACAGGGACTAATAAAAGTTGAGATAAAATACGACCTTCCAGTCTCTAATCACAAGAGAAATAAGATTCAGAATATAGAGAAGATAAAGATAAACCCAAACCACTCTTTCTTGAACTTGAAGATTTCCCGTAAACAGAAATCATAAGAACAAGTCATCAGAAAGTAATACAACTTTATCAATTAGTTGATAGCACAAGCATTTAACAAAAGCAAATATGTTTCCCAAGCTCAGAAGTATCATTCAAATCATAATTAAATAAAATACACCATAAATCAAAGCCAGGAGCCAAATAAAGCATTGAAATACTTGAACAAGTTTTCTCTGAGGCTAGACATTAATGCTGTGCAACTGAAGACACGTGCAGGCGCATGAATGACAGAATGAGCACATACAAAAAATACATGTGGATGCATGGATGAACAAGTTTTAATCACATTTAACATCTAGACTCATATCTACCAACACAACAGTCAAATGTCAGAGCATATTAATACACTTAATTTTTAACACCGAACATTTTCAAAGCCATCCAAACTTCTGATAAAAGAACATAAACCCAAATGGCACAACTCCTTTCTAAATGCAAAAATATGTAACAACTATTATTACAATTTAATTTAAAAGACATAAAAATATAAAGCATTAACTGGCAAAACAAATATTATTCTTCCAATTTATCCTCACCGAATATGCTAAAAATCCCTTCTTTGTTTTGGCTTATGATATCTGTTCCCCTTTCATTAGAAAGAAGATACACATTTAACCCACAAATCAACCAATACTGGTACCCTGAAAATGACAAGTTAACAAGATTTTTAAAAGCGACCATTCCGGAGGCATAACTAGATATAATATCAGGTCAAATAATACCTATTAGAATTGCTGAACCAAGAAGTCCACAATATTTGGGGGGAACATTAATTAGAGATGTAAGAATTGATACAGCAGCCAGTGTAAAAAAGAAATTCCAGTGTACTCCATATTCTCCAACATGAACCTACAGGGGTAAAAGAAACCTGGATTGATCTACAAAAAGCATATCAAGGTAGCATGTTCCCTAAAGCAGATGTATATACTATATACAGAGTTAAATGTAAACTTGTTTAGCAAAAAAAAAAAAAAAATGTAGGATCATGCTAGAATATCTCAAGAAAATAACAACAGTTCAAATCCTTGTGTACTACTATAAAATGATTAAAATCACTTCTTTAGACAGTCGCCCTATAACAGATAAGCAGGAAAGGATAGCTCAGTTGGTCGGCCTCTTGCCATGAAAGCGTCAACGGTTCAATTCCAAGAGGTTATATTTAATTTGGGGTAGGATGCATGGTAACAAAACAAAAAATTTATTGTTAAATAAATTTCAAAAAGAAATAGAAGTACCAAAGTATATCAGGACATATATTTATTTACTACTTTGACCTAAAAGCTTAAGCTTATAATTTAGGGCCCAAACGATAGTACTAAGCTCTCCAACATACACCTTTGCGTGCAAGATTGAATTTATCAACATACTTGTCATGTGGAGTGGATCAAGCCCGTACAAGTATAAAAGCCATAGATAAACACAAATGCAAATAACAAATTAAAACGCAATCAGGTGAGGTTTTCCACCACAAGATTTTTTAGTCAAAACTATCTTTGGTACCATATTAAGTTACCACTTAACCAAAAGCTTAAGCTGGCAAGTCCCAAACAATTGTAAAATGTCTCCAACAATATTGACGAACACAGACATTAAATATCCACAACTGTGAATAAAAAAGAAGCTGAAAAGACTTACAGCCATGAAGTAATTTGCTTTACATTTTACTTTGAAGGAGAGTAACTTATGAATTTACTACAATTAGTCAATTACCTTTATGTTAATAAATAAACCATACTGTCATTACATCCGGAGCACTAACTCCGAAAACGGAGTAATATGGATAGCACTAGTTAGAAGAAAACAAAATAAGGAAATATATTCTACCTGATAGTCCACACCTGTTGTAGAAACAATCCGACCAAACCCTAGCAATATCAGTGGACTAGTAGATTTAAGCACAGTCTTCCAATTCCTGCAGAAACTTAAAACAACTGAGCAAAACTCTTTTGACATCTCCATTTATTAGAAGATACGAGGTATTCAAGTATCAAGTAATCAATGTATTCTGATAACCTAAAATGCAATAAAACTAAAATCATCTGAAAATAAAAGATAAACCAATTGCAACTAATATCATTACAAATTATTAATGTAACTTGCATTTTACCCCATTATAATTCAAGGTGAGACAGACATTATTTTGTCTATTGAACATGTTCTCTAATGTAAGGCTCTATGTTAACTATAATAGACAAGGATTAAAAAAATATCTTTTGCAGTATGCAGCACAAAAATTTGAATAGTAGGTGGCTCTATGTTGGATATATTAGACAAAGACGAAAAAAGTATCTTTTGCAGAATTGCAGCAAACAGCACAAAAATTGGAACATTCATAAATATAGCCTGTACTCATACTTGATCATCATCTAATATTCTAATTTATTCTCTCTCTATTAAAGTAGATAGTGAAATAGGTCAAAAATTTTGGGGCTTTAATACCAACAAGTCAATACGTAGTGTTCCAAAATTGCATTTTCATTGGCAAACCATATGAAGGAAACCATCTCTTCACCTAAAATAAGGGCATGCATAGCACTAACATGGAGGAACAATTGATACTAATTTGAATTGATAATAGTTAGTAATCAAACTATTAAATTGTTACTCAAATTATTATAAATTCAAAACACATAACAAGTTATGCTTGTTGAGGACTTATAAAGCCCGAGTCAAGCTTTTTCCAAATCCTTTCGATCCAAGCTCAAGAGTAAATTTTGAAATCATATCAGGCCTGACTTCAAATTCTTATTTGAGCAAAGCTTAATAACTCGAGTATTTGGATTAGATCCCTTCCGCCTTTGAGCCTCTTCCTTCGAGGAGGAGATGGAATGAATGGGGATCCCAGCCTGATAGACATGCCTAAAATGGACCGATCCAGCCTGTCTTGTGAATCCAGTTCAAAGGAAGGAGTCATCCTCATCGAAGAGTTCGGGAGCTTCCACGACAAACTCCAAACCCCTACGTTGCTTCCTCTGTGGTGGACCTCACAGGGTTGCCAATTGCCCCCAGAAGCAAGCCCTCAATGCTTTACAAGCAGCAGTTCAAGGGCAAGCAGAGCACTCAACTCCTACTCTAGTCTAGTAGTTGTTGTTGAAGATGAAGGGGAAGAAGCGTGGTAGAGGAATTGGTCGACGAAGCCACCAAGTGACAGGAAAGATAGATAGATAGAATTGGGTGGGCAAAGTTGGCTTGCTTCCTACTTGATCATTTACACGAAAATGCCATAACAACCAATTGAGATGTAAAGTACAACTCAAGAGAATTACTAGATGCACTTCAACTCAAACAAATTGGTCTGCTCTTGTCATGAACTTTTTCTTGATTCATTTTTAACTGCTCTGCTATCTATCAATACTTACATGGACATGCACATACATCATGCAGACAGATATGTAGAATGCAAAAATGCAACAAAAATTAGTTACTTATACACCAAGTAAAGATGATTGGCTAAGGAGAAAAGGAGCTCTATAAAACATATTCCAAAAGAAAACTTCATTTCCTCATAAACTCTGGCTCCATTTATTCATATTAAGAGCACAAAGCTAATATCAACATACCCAAAACAATAAATCATAGAATGCTCACATTGACAAGATGTTTCGGGCTTGCTTTGAAACTATTGCATTAGCTAATACAAAGGAGCCAACCCCAAGATCCATCTGATGCACTCACATACGATACAAATTCGTTAATGAAAAGAGAAACGTAAGGTACTCTATCAACCAACACCTTAATACAAAATCACAAAGTCACAAGTAACTTACCAAACCAGTACCATACGTCTCAGTCTTAGCATTTTCTCTGGAAAAAATTCTGAAGTCAACGGCCAAGATACAGAAGCACGTTATCAACATCTGCAGTACCATCGTCATCAAACAAAACAAAATAATGTAAATGCAAATCATTGAATGTGTAAATGAGATTGTGTTACCGTAGACACTCGGTATGATGATAAAAATGACCTAATAGAATGGGGTCTGTGTTCCAAATCTGGAGGAGAACCAAATCTGAATTTAATCATATATAGCTTTCAGTCAGTATGATGATTTGAAGCACTTGAGCAATAATATATAGCATTCTAGATCCTGGGTTACAAAATCTAACCTTTTGGCTGCCGCAGTTAAAAAAAACAGCATAAACCCCAAGAACGACCCTAGATAAACCCATTCTGATAAAATCTGTCATATAAGATACTATTAAAAATAAACAGAGGACAACTGTTGAAAACTAAAAAACTCATAACAAGGTATGGAGATTAGAACACCCAAAAGAAAGTGAAAAGAACATACAGTGAAAAATAAAGTCATGGGGACGAGAATGAAGAGAAAATCCACAATTATGGTAGCGACGTAAGCTCTGAAATTCTTAGGAGCTACAACCAAATCATCATTCTTCTTCAATGACTGATCAGTGGCATCGCGATCTGAAGAAACATAACGGTGACATAACATGTTAATCTTACTCAATTCAGAAAATAAACATTAAAATTTGAGTGAAATTTAAGTACCAATTGGGCGAAATGAGCTGGTTAGATGTCGCAGAATCATTGAAATCTGACAGCATGAGAAATATAAACTCAACTACGCAATTACATAAACAGATAAATAAATGCAGTGATTTTATTTAGATAAAGAAAATAAAAACTTACAGGTACAATTGACAAAAGCGCCCAGATTTTGGAAAAAGATGATCCGGTCAAATTGCTTACGAATCTGAAAAGAAAAAATGAAATGAAGAGACGATTAAGATGAATGATATGAAGGAATGAACAACAGAGAGTGTGTGTATACTCTTCTTTTAGTAGCTTGCTCGTGTTGAGAGACGCCATTAATACAAATTTG